>JACEGR010003323.1:0-107400 GCA_014170235.1 Listronotus bonariensis
TGTCTCTTTAAATTTGGTTCAGCAAGAAAGATAGAGGAGTACATTCTATTTTCACCACTTCCATTATTATAAAAAGTTTAAAAATATTAAGAGTGTATTTTTATAATAGCAATTCTTTCATGAGAATTTCATTACCCTAGGCTTTTTTTTAGATAAGGAATTATTATTTTCTCGCCATTTTTCTACCGTGATATCTTTCTAAATGTTGAGGTTTGACCCTATGTTTATAAAGCAAACTAGCATTTATTTAAAACAGGAATCACCTCTAACATTCTGTTGCCGCATTTGTTTAAAAGCACCGTATGAATATTTTTGGTAGAGCTAGTCTAAATAGGCTAAATTGGTTGTTACCATCAAGTCCGTTTCATTGCTGCCCAAAGCATTATTACGTCGTCCTTTGCCTCTAGTGCTTCGCCTATTTTTGTTTTGCAGAATGCAGAAACATATTAGAAGTTCCCGAGAGGCGAGTTGCCGATAATCCATATTTTGTACCATTCTCTTTATTAAAGGTAAAGGGGATACTTTTTAAAAGCAAACAAATATTTTATCAAATGGCCTATACATAGAATATACCATACGTTTTTATGGGACGTCAAAATGATATATTTTTTGAAAATATTTATTTAAAACTAGATATATTAATTCAAAATTAACAATGTTTGCACGTGTATGCTTATCTCTAAATTATTATACAAATACTAAAAGATTCAGGACTCACATTGTTTATTTCTGTTCTACTAATTGTGCTTTTACTACACATTCTAATGATAATAAAATTTAATTTCGAAAATTTATTTTCCAGCTTCATGAAGTAAGCCAAATATCCTGGGAAATCTTAATGATTTTAAGGACCTATAATAATTAATAACGCATTTTATGGTTTTCCTTTGCAAAGTAGTATTTTTACATAATACACAATATTACTTTGTATTCAGATTGTTTGTTCTCATGTTGAAAACTGTTAGACGACTTTATTTATCTTAATGTAAATTCTAAATAACATTTTATGTTTAATATTGTAACACTCTTAGTTAGTTTGCAATATAAATTAAATGAAGTTTATTAAAAAAGAACAGCGTAAAATTATCGACCACTCTCAAGCTTTATCTTTGCGTATTTTAAAATAATATAGGAGCTTTAAAGTTTGAAGCTATTTATGATTGACTAGCTAGAAACCCTTAAAAAGGGTGTTTTAAACCAAACGCAAAAGTTTTAAAAGGTAGGTCCTGGTTCAAAATAAAGGGCGAGTTGTTGTATAAACTTTGGGTAAATAGTTTAGCATTAACAAAATACCGCGAAAAAAATAAATAAAAAAGATCTTAATTCTTTATCTTAAAAACAGAAAAAGTAATTTATTTAAAATATTGAGTAATGTCAAATAAATGTTACAGACGCCTTAATAGGTGACAGCACAGATTTTTTTTTTTCTCATAGATAAATTTTCCTGTAATAATAAACTATTAAAAGTTATTTTTTTACAAAGTAGGTAAACAAGAACTATCGTGGTATTCTTTTTACCCTCTTTTATTTGTATTAAAAAATATTTAAAAATTGTGATGAGGAAAAAAACTCTATCCAAGCATAAAATTTAGACGCAGGAGCAAGCCAGTTAGGTAAATACTTTTTTTTATGTTACATGCACAGTACTACATGTTTTAGTCTGAAGATACTCAGTAAGTATGTTTTTTAAAAGTAAAGATTTTTTTTTTTTGCTCCTTACCATTTCTTTTTTCTATTTTGTTATAAAAACGACGCTCAATCTTTTTTCACTTTCATTACTCCTTAATCCCCCCTCAGGAAATATTCCACACCATGCTTAGATTCAAGACCTGTTTCAGCTATGCAGAAAAAGATCAACTGTCGGCCCTTTGCACAGGGATTAAATTAGATTAGATTAGATTAGAGGTGGATTATATCCTCTAACACTGCAACCTAGGTTTTATTGTGTGTCTCGTCCATAGGTTAGAGCACACCATCTCAAGGGTCTGTTATCAGACTCACACGGCCTCTTGGTATATCTTGCCGCTTTAGGTTTTTCTTCACCCAGCCTTGCAAACCGCAGACGACAAACTTCGCAGCACCATGTGTTTTGCGGTTTCTTCCTCCCTCTGGCAGAATCCCACAGTTTCTGCCAGGCCATAGTTTCCATGTGTTTATTCAGTCTGCAATGACCTGTCAGTTGACCCAATTATTATAGCCAAACAAGCGTTTCTCAGAAATACAGGTCAAAACAAAAGTAGAATAAATTGCTGAATATAGCTAATTGTTCGTTTTTAGCTATTAATGGATGTACATTGGTTGTTTGGTTTGAAATTTAATTCAATATGCAGCTTTTTGTGGTCAATAAGTCGTTTAGGTAATACAAAAAGAAACCCCTGAGAGGCAAGCTTTCCCAGAATGCAGAGAAAACCTGGTCAGAATCAGTCAAGCCGTTTTTAAATTTACAGCAGTTTTAAAGATATTAGGCACAAAGTTTTTATTATTTTATTTCAGTAGTCAATCTCTGGGGCTACAGAACATGGTCACTTGGCCAAAAAGCAAAATCTGGAATGTCTGATATTACTATAATGACCTATAATTAAAATGAAAAAAAAATTATTCTGTGAAATCACACACCTCCAAACTTTTTGGCAATTTTAAATACATTCGGTGACACTTTACTATATACCTCTATAAACATTTAGTTATTTTTGAAAATCATTTATATAATATTCTGAACTGAAATGGCTTTATTAAAACTAGATACCAGCTAAAATATTTTTATTTCAAGTTCTGCTACCAGTTCGATAAACATAAAAATTGCTTAATCCAGATTTTTGTGAGAGACACTTTATAATAAAATAAAAACAAAACACATATTTACCTACTAAATATAGCTATTATAGTTAATGCTAAAATATAAATGTTTATAACAGGATTAAACAATCAAAAATACAAATATGTTTTCAGAAAAATAATAGAAACAAAGTCAAAAAAATTTAGAATTGGTTTTTGTCTTGGTTTTTAACTGAATATTTCCTATAAAAATGGTATGTATGTATCAGGAAAGTTTTTGAGAGCAAAATAGTTAATTCATTTTTCAAAATGACTATTACATTAATAGTGTTATTTTTATATATATAATCAAAAATACCATTTGCACATAACCTCATTGATCCCAGATCAGCAACAATACCACTACCTAAAAAAAAGTCAAAATCTGTAACTGTGGAGGAAAATCACAACTGAGTTAAATTGCTAAAAACTTCAATAACAATCGTAGTTTGTTTTGCATCTGTTAAATGATTCTTTTGTATGGTTTTAAAACAGTGATTTTTGATCAATTATCTCAGTTTAGTTCTTTCAAAAATATTCTTTGATTTCTGGAAAGAAATGGCAAAACAGGTTTTTATAAGGGTCAATATTTTATCTTTCACAAAAATACAAATCCTATTATCAAATAAAGTTCTTTTCATTGTTCCTATTTTTAAATTGGTCATATTTGGGGTTTCATTCCATTACATTAAAGATTCTTTTTACATTCAAGTTAAATTAGTTAATCGATTCTTGTTTAAATCATTTCTCAAAAGTGTCCAGTTCTTTGAAAACAGATATGTGAAAATGTCATGGGAAATACAGTTTTCTAAGTCAGTTAGTTAAATTGTTTCGTCATTCATGTGTGTCAGGAAGGCGGATCCTGACCGATGCTGTTTTCAGTGGCTCTATCATTGGGAGCTCATTATTCGTCCTTCAAAAACTTCACTTTTGCACTCTACTGGCTCCTAAAACCTGTTCAAGGCCTCTACATTTCAAGAAATATTGTATAATCACAATGAAGAGGTTTCTAATTCTTTAAAGTTTATTCAGGAAGAAGAGACTCTTGAGTTATCTTCGTTTTATTCAAATCGCGCTCAGTTTTTGTTTAATAATTGTGTCCTAGATTTATTAGCTGAAAAAAAAGATCAGGTGCAGCTTTAAAGACTCTTGATGCAAATATGTCGACTGCAGTTTCATATCTATGGTTACCTGAAAGACAGCCACATTACCCCTTTTTATCTTTCAGTTCTTTTGGAGCTTCATCTGTACAAATGCCTTGAGTTTTTGCCAATCCAAATTTTTCATTCTTACTTACTTTTGTTTCATTAAATATCATCACCTAGAATTTTCCCCACCATGTTGCCTGAATTGAAAGTTCTTCTGTCCCACGGATGGACTCACTTCTCTACCTGTAACTCTTACACCTCACTTATTATGACCCTGTTATTTTGACTAACTTGTCAGTTCGTCTGTCTATTTGTTACAAGCCTGTTGGTAAAGAAAGCATTTTTTTTAATCCACCACCCTGTATTTTAAAAGGTATTCCATTAAGAACATAAAATTATCTGAACTGTTCTTTTAAAAATCACCTAAGGATTCAGATAACTTAAAACCCGCTGCTTACCATGTACCTATAACTTTATGAATAATATGTTGAAGATTAAAAAAATTATGTAAAACTTACTTACAGAGTGGCTCAAAAAGTTATTTCCTTTTAAATTTATACAAGTTACCGCAAGTGGCTCCTTCTAGATTATACAATACAATTGTTGGCAGATTCTAATTTTTTTCTCTCCCAAAACCCCTTTCCTACCCAAATATTGCGACCTTACACCTATCAATAAGATTATTAAAAAAAACTAAAACCAGAATACATTGTTAACACCCTGTACCTACGAAATAATCAAGTTTTGGACTAAGAAAAGTAACTTGAGTTAGATTGTCATATTTTAGTCTCAGGAATTTGTTCTATTCTATTCTATTCTATTTTTTTTTTCTTGGTTTTGGTCCCTTCAGGTCCAATCCACCACTCTCCCCTTCCGGACTATGCTTTCCAGGGCTTCGTCGGCGGAAAATCTAGATAATCGAGCTCGTAGCTCCCAGAAATTCCAAAATGAAAACAAATAATTCAACAATCGATGCAATGCATAAATTGTCGACTGTCAAACCAAGATCTGCTACTGGTGTTACGCCAACCTTCACTTTCACTACTGACAGTTCCCATGGCACGCCCATCTATTTCCCGCCATTTGAGAAATACCTCGTGTTCACCACCAAACAGGATATCATCAGCTTATAGGAATCTTCGCTCACAGTGCTTAGATCCAGAAGAAAGATGCCGTCAATTTAGCGTGAATCTTTCCTTGATCTCCGAAGGCAAAAACGTTCGTACGACACCTCTAGCCGCCACTCCGGGAAGAACTTTGTAGTCCTCTACGCACGTCCGCACTGTCCGGAGGTTAAACAAAGAGTCCAAGAGATACATTTATCTAATTTTTTTATTTTTAAGGTAGAAATCCGCGATGAAAGATTAAAACACCCTGTCTAGTCAACTATACAAAATACAAATTGTCAGAGATAAATAGGTAAATAAAAAATATTATTTTTGTTAAGAACTTTCCTCTTATTTAGAGAAAGTTTAGAATTGTTGTTTAGTTCGTTATCGGGATCCCCTTGACATTATATTACATTGACATATATTTCATCGCTTTTTTTAACCTAAAAAAATCTCCCTCAATTCAGTCAGTTTTTCTTTTATAGGTATTATTTGTATGTAAAATTTACCACAGCTTCGGTTCCGAAGACTGAGCCAATTTTCCTACCTTGGCAGATTTCACTACAATGCTTCTCTTTACGGGACATCTGAAGAGACTTAAACGTCCCACTTTATTTGTTTTCTTTATCGTTCATCCCTAAATTATCTTGACCGTAAAACCTATTCATGCTGGACCTGTTATTTGAAAGTGCGTGAGTACCTTGCTTTTTCAGGACAGTTTTATTAAATATTTCAATCACGAATAATAAGTGACATCAATATGATATTATGTATTGTCTACCGACTGTGATTCATGCGGGTATGGTTTACTAATTTGCATAAATTGGTTCAATTTAACGTAATTATCAATTGTACAGGGTGTTGTGTTTATCCTTAGAACTTTTTTTTACTTTGAAGTATAGACGTCGTAAGCGCGAAAAAAATAATATTAAAAATAATTTTGAGCAAGTAGTACCTACCTTATACCAAAGTCGATTGATGAGATAAGGTCACGACATTCGCCATATTGGCTAAGCGCGGCTCTGACGTCAAGTCGGGCCATTTTCGGCCATGTTTGATTTTAGGCAGATCAGTGGCGTAGAATTAAGGAGAAAACAAAAAGAACTGTATGTTGTAAACCAAATTTATTGGATTATTTTAATAGGCATAACCTAAAACAAAAACATAAATGTGGTTTAAATATTGAAAATTAAAAATTATCAAAGCGATGACAGAACGATGAGGTACCTGGCAGAGCAAAACATTTTCCATGGTTCCGTAAGTCAAAACCATTTTAAAAACTTTGAATACAAGGTGTCCGCTAATGAATGGTACACAGAATAACCACAGATTCCTTATGCCAAAATATTAAGATTTAACCAAACATACCTAATATCCAAAACTTTATAATAAGGAAGATACGGGGGTGTCATAGTAAAAAGAAAAAGTAAATTTATTTCGATAATTGTTTCCCCGTTTTAAATATCTTAATAAAACGGTATCTCGGGGTTTTTAAACATTAGCTTTTCAGATCGAATATTAATTTTTGTGTGTAGACTAGAGGGCGATGGGTACACTATTTAAAATTCTCTAAAACTACCCAATTTTTTGTTACTATTCTGTATGTATGTAAACTAGTAAGCTTCTCTATGCTTTCTGCACAAAAAAGGTATACTTAGTAAGAATCGGTCTTGACAACCGTTTTTAAGGTATTCACGTTTTAGTTGTTCAGTGCACCCGAAAGTATGTACCTTCAATAACATCGTATTAGCTATAATTACAACTGCTCAGATATAAATAGCTGATAGCTAAAGACTCCTGAATACCGAGTTTTATTAAAATGTTTAAAACATATCAGAAATTATCGAAATGCATGAATAAAAAATATTTATAACCCTTTAACACCCCGTATCTTCCTTATCATTAACTTTTGGATATAGGTATGTTTGTTTACATTCTAAATGGGTATTTCCGCATAAGAAATCTGTGGTTTTTCTGTGTACCATTAATTAGCGAACACTCATCAGTATCATATGTATATAAAAACACGAATGACTGAAAACTATTCGACTAAACACTATCAAAATCTCTAAAATAAAACGAGTCCGAACCAATGATATGTGAAGTCTCTAAACTAACCAAAAACATTAACAGCTGGAAATCCTTGCAACATATACAACCAAAATGAAAATGGCAAATTTCCACAGTTTTTACCAAACAAAGCTTCGACAAGGCACGACTCTGTCATCAGCTGATAATGCTACCAACTTTGAACAGAACTGCCAACCGAAATCGTAATTCTCACACCCTCACGTCCCTGACAAAAGCTATCACCGGTCTTGCTTATGTCTAAACCCCTTCTCATAAAGAAACTCTGCCTTATACCAAGTATACAGGGTGTCTGTAAATTGCACGTCAGGATTTCTGTGGACGAAAAATTTATGCAACAAACTACAGGAAGCTCAAGATTAACGTAGATTCAGGTTGTTGAAGAAAATAATGTTTTTTGGTATTTTCTCTAATAACTTTACATATCGATAAAAAATTAACCATAAACAACGTTTGTTTTTAAGGCTTGCTTTGGGAAATGTTAATGTAACAAAAGAGGCCTTTTTAAGAGATATTTTGATGCTCTTTATTAACTTTATATCCAAATTTTTAAAAGAATTGAAACAAAAAGTTCTAAGTCATTTTCTAAGTTTTTCTAAACTGAAGGACCGTTTAGGCCCTTTGGCATTAACTACTGGTGTCAAATTAATAGGGTGAATAGAACGAATCATTAGTCATATGTATACAAAATTTTGCGAAATTCAGTACACTAGAAAAAATAATGAAAAAATATCCAAAAAAAGTTTTAAACATCATGTATCTCCGTTTATTTTGAGTTTTCGATAAAATTATATAGAAGTTAGTTGCATTAATTTTTCGTGCAAAATTGCCCACCGAAATCCTGACACTATACTTCCGGACATCCTGTATATAGGGTGTTTTTAAAAAGTGCGGAAAAAAGATTCTACAAATTCCTGCTGACGATCTTACCCCTCTTACCTTAGTCCAAAAGTGAGTGATTTCGGAAATACGGAGTGCCAAAAATGTATGCTGGGTTTAATTTTTTGTAAATTATTTTGTTGTTAAAGATGTCACAATATTCGGTTTAGGGTGGTTTTGGGAGGTGAGAAATTAAAATATACTGTCAATACGGACCATCTGCGGTATATTCAACAAATTAAAAACGAAATAACTTTTTTAACTACCCTGTATGTAACAATCAAATAAAAATTCCTATTCATTCAATATACTTATAATACTTATTCAAGGTATATGTGGTATAAGTTGATTTAAGCATCCGTTTTTAAGATATGTGGGTTTGAAAAAAATCAGTTTCAGAATGCCCAGGTCAAAGCTATACAGGTGTTTAGAATTAGGATGTTTAACTTTGAGAGTGTGAATGCATAAAGAAGAAAGGTTTGAATAAATCCATATACTCTAAATGAGATACAGAGTGGTAAAAAAATCTTTGCCAACCTGTATCTCAGAAGTAATTATAAATACCTGCTGCCCAAAGTCGATTGATCAGATAAGGTCACGACATTCGCCATATTGACTAGCGCGGCTGTGACGTCAAGTCGGGCCATTTTCGGCCATGTTTGATTTTAGGCAGATCAGTGGCGTAGAATTAAGGAGAAAACAAAAAGAACTATATGTTGTAAACAAAATTTATTGGATTATTTTAATAGGTATAACTTAAAACAAAACCATAAATATGGTTTAATTATTGAAAATTAAAAATTATCAAAGCGACGACAGAACGATGAGGTACTTGGCAGAGCAAAACATTTTCCATAGTTCCGTAATTCAAAAACTATTTTAAGAACTTTGTATACAGGGTGTCCGCTAATGAATGGTACACAGAAAAACCACAGATTCCTTATGCCAAAATATTAAGATTTAACCAAACATACCTAATATCCAAAAGTTTATAATAAGGAAGATACTGGGGTGTCATAGTAAAAAGAAAAAGTAAATTTATTTCGATAATTGTTTCCCCTTTTTAAATATCTTAATAAAACGGTATCTCGGGGTTTTTAAACATTAGCTTTTCAGATCGAATATTAATTTTTGTGTGTAGACTAGAGGGCGATGGGTACACTATTTAAAATTCTCTAAAACTACTCAATTTTTTGTTACTACTCTGTATGTATGAAACTAGTAAGCTTCTCTATGCTTTCTGCACAAAAAGGTATACTTAGTAAGAATCGGTCTTGACAACCGTTTTTAAGGTATTCACGTTTTAGTTGTTCAGTGCACCCGAAAGTATGTACCTTCAATAACATCGTATTAGCTATAATTACAACTGCTCAGATATAAATAGCTGATAGCTAAAGACTCCTGAATACCGAGTTTTATTAAAATGTTTAAAACATATCAGAAATTATCGAAATGCATGAATAAAAAATATTTATAACCCTTTAAACCCCGTTACTTCCTTATCATTAACTTTTGGATATAGGTATGTTTGTTTACATTCTAAATGGGTATTTCCGCATAAGAAATCTGTGGTTTTTCTGTGTACCATTAATTAGCGAACACTCATCAGTATCATATGTATATAAAAACACGAATGACTGAAAACTATTCGACTAAACACTATCAAAATCTCTAAAATAAAAACGAGTCCGAACCAATGATATGTGAAGTCTCTAAACTAACCAAAAACATTAACAACTGGAAATCCTTGCAAAATGAAAATGGCAAATTTCCACAGTTTTTACCAAACAAAGCTTCGACAATCAGCTGATAATGCTACCAACTTCGAATAGAACTGCCAACCGAAATCGTAATTCTCACACCCTCACGTCCCTGACAAAAGCTATCACCGGTCTTGCTTATGTCTAAACCCCTTCTCATAAAGAAACTCTGCCTGCTGCCTATTTAAATTTGAAGGAAATCATAAAAATATAAATCTGTAACTGAATATTGGTATTATTTATTGTTATAAATTTGATTACTTATTTATTTATTTATAGAATAATTATTACTAGCAATTATTGACTTGTGGTTATACTCATTTCATGCCTAGAAATAAATTTACGTTAATTAAATTTATAGGTTTGTCAGTTTCACTTTCGTTAATTAAATATTCTCTACGCGGAAAAATACAATAGTTCTCCAAAAACAGAGAAGGAAATACTAAAAATAATAAAAAAACTAACATGAATATTAATTATGCAGGCAATATACATTTTTATATTGGCATTGATGGTAAAGCATTGGCAGTTGGTGGCAATATTATGCCAACATCTAATACGCATTAAAAAGTTAACCCTAAATAAACACTAAATTACCAATAAATTTTACATGCAGGTGAATTGCTGGCAAGCATACAAAAATGGCGGCAAACCAATCCTGATTAAATAAAGCATGCCTTTTTGTTGCAGGCAAATAAATATTGGATTTTTGAATGCAAACCTTCAACGCATATTTATACTTTTCAAACCATATTATTAACATTGGTATTTAACTAACATTCGAGCAATTTTTTTAACCTGTTTTATTTATAATGGAGGCTAAACAACATTATTTTATGTTTTTTACATAATTTAAAGAAAATGGCCTTTTCCTAACATTTTATTGATACAAATCATGCAAATAAAAATTAAGTAAAACAAAATGTTCATTATGTATTTTTGAGAGAATAAAAATAAAATGATGGTAAAATTAGCTAGGTTAATTTCGACCGAAGGTAATAAATTCAAATTTCCCGCTTAGCCGAAATACAAGATTTGACAATTTGACAGATGAGGCAACCTTGCTTTTGTTTAGCCGCTTTGTGCAATTGTTTTCTACGTGGTTTTCTAGCTTTTAGTTTCTTTTTTAAAGAAAAGAGTTTTTAGTAGACATAATTAAGTGTATTCATTACCTAATTAGTGTGTGGTGTGTAATTAATTGGCGATGGCTAGTCAAGAAGGCGGGTTATTCAAGTAGACTGTTAGGAGCTGTAAACATTTCGTTTAAAACCTTTTAAATTTGTAGTTACCTAAAAAATTATATGATATCAGGGAGTTGCCTTATTAAAAGTTTTAAAGACGTGTTAATAAAAAAAAATATATATATATATATATATATATATATATATATATATATATATATATATATATATATATATATATATATATATATATATATATATATATATATTTAATAGTTTTTTTACATTTAACTCCTTTAAAATATTTCTCCCTATGTTTTGGATCTGAAATTTGAGTGTAAGTGTCCCTTAAATACTTACTATTTTAAAGTGTTTTCTTTTGTTTTACTATCTTTTTTTAATTTTATTACATACTTTTTATTTATTTATTTATTTTTTGGTTTATTGTTACGGTCTAAAAATTTATATTATGTAATTTTTTTCTCATTTTTTCGATTACAAAATTCTAAATATGTTATTTAACTTTTGGGACATTCAACTTATAAAACTTGCAATACTTATTTTATGATAAATGCCATTATCCTAAACGCATTTTTTGCCAATAACTTATTAATGATGGATGCCATCATCCTAAACGCATTTTTTGGCATAACTTATTAATGATGGATGCCATTATCCTAAACGCATTTTCTCATCATAAATTATTAATGACGGATGCCATCACATTATCTGCAACACGTGGCCTAATAACGGCCAATTGTCCACTTTCGCGTCTTTTTGATACTTTTTGCCAATGCCTTGCCATTAAAGAGTGTTGGCAATGCCAGTAAATTAAATGTACAACGCCGGCAAAAAATGTTATATGGGTGTTTTATGATCCAATATATTAAATTAAAAAAAAACAACACAAATATATAGAGTCAAGACTAAACAACTTCTTTGAAGTTTCTTATATTGAAATAATATTTCTCGTAGAATCTTAAATAATACTTAGGAAAAGACCTAAAAAAAAACCAAAAATATAGATTTGATATGTGACTTATTAGATCTGGCGACATTTTTTATGGCTTTTCTTTAATTTTAAAAGGAGAACACTCTATTAATTTGCATTTTCTACACAATCCGCGATTTAAATTAGGAAACACAATGTGGAAATACTGTCAATCAGCTGATTAAAATTGGGATTACTCGATTTTTGGTTTGTGTCTCACAACAATTTGGAAAATAAATAATTAAATTTCAGAAAACATATTTGACATCATTGTCTACCAATCATAGATAACCTACATTTAGATTCGCAGTGGCAAGAAGCATTTTTCAGATTTTTACGACCGCGCGCAGTGGGTGGACGAACATGCGCAGTTAAAAGCCGTGGCAAAATACAAACACCGACACCCCGTACCCTTCGTCCGCGGTCT
This sequence comes from Listronotus bonariensis, assembly GCA_014170235.1. Classification (NCBI taxonomy): domain Eukaryota; kingdom Metazoa; phylum Arthropoda; class Insecta; order Coleoptera; family Curculionidae; genus Listronotus; species Listronotus bonariensis. The sequence goes on from JACEGR010003323.1 coordinate 12,398, forward strand.
GACCGTAACGCTCATTAGCTACCGTACTTCAAACAGAAAACCAGGACGCGGTCATCAAATTTTTCCTATAATGCGAATAGTTTGTTTGGGTCCGGGTGCGTTTACCCTCAACTGGCTTGCGTACAAACCGGTTTTTCGCCCATGAAATATAACTTTTGTTTCGCGTAGGTTATAACATTGGCAATCCATCGAGATCAGTGCTACCAATCTAAATAAGACCTTGTACATTTTTTCTTATTTCATTGCAAGGTTAATTTATATTTATAAGGTTGCGACATATCCTCAACTTTTAGGCGGTTCGAGGTCGGGGACGCAAGGAAGGGCACTCCACGGAGAAAAGTTGGCAAGACTGGGTAAAATCAAAGCCGATGATCAATCCAGTGGCGTCTAGAATTTGCGCATTTCATTTTGCATTGTTTTTAAAGTGATATTTGTTGAAAGATGTAATTCCAAATGTTTTTATTTAAAGTAAAAGAATTTACAACTTATTAATAATTAAAAACTGTGTGTAAACGGTTGTTCTAATAATACAATAAACTGTATATCTCCGGCACTGAACAACATGGCCGAAAAATGGGAGATGTGACGTCATAACACGTCAAAGCAATATGGCCGTGACCTTATATAAACCCAAGATCGTTTAATAGGTAAGGTTGCCTCATTACGTCACATATGTAACGCACTGCTGGTTCCTTATTGGCGCCAACATAGCAAACAAGGATGTCTAGACGGATAATGCTATGAGGGCGAAAGAGCGCGATATACAATATTTAAAAATCAGCTAGAATAATCAATAATTTATTAATAGGAAATAAAGAAGTTACGGTAATAACTGGAATTAACAGTATTTAAAAGTATTTCTTTAATATTGACAAAAGCACAAACTACACTGTTAAAAACTTCATTAAATAATGAGTAAAATACATATGTGACGTATGGTCCGCCATGTTGCAAGGCTTACGAGGCAACCTTACCTATTAAACGATCTTGATATAGACCGACTTTGATGAAATGTAACTTTTGTTCCGCGCAGGTTATAACATTGGCAATCCATCGAGATCAGTGCTACCAATCTAAATAAGACCTTGTACATTTTTTCTTATTTCATTGCAGTAATTTTAACGAAAACCATGATGACTACTACTAAAACACTTACCTAACCAGAACTAACTTTTTTGCATTCCTTCAATAAATCATGAAAAATATTTTAAAAAATAAAATACCGCATCAACAGCCAAGATCGTTTAATAGGTAAGGTTGCCTCATTACGTCACATATGTACCGCACTGCTGGTTCCTTATTAGCTGTATTCCTTTTATGCTCCAGAACCGCCCGGAACGACACCATAAGTGTTCCTTTTACAATTTTTTGATTTTTTTTCATGTTGTAGAACCGTTCTTGACACAATTGACACTTCAGAGAACGGTTCTGCAAGGTAAAGGAATACACTAATTGGCGCCAACATAGCAAACAAGGATGTCTAGACGGATAATGCTATGAGGGCGAAAGAGCGCGATATACAATATTTAAAAATCAGCTAGAATAATCAATAATTTATTAATAGGAAATAAAGAAGTTACGGTAACAACTGGAATTAACAGTATTTAAAAGTATTTCTTTAATATTGACAAAAACACAAACTACACTGTTAAAAACTTCATTAAATAATGAGCAAAATACATATATGACGTATAGTCCGCCATGTTGAAACGCTTACGAGGCAACCTTACCTATTAAACGATCTTGATCAACAGCAAGCAAAATATGACTTAAAGGGTTCAAAAAGTTACAGATGAGGGCGCTAAATGTTAATTGCAATGTTGTCAAGTCGCTTTATTTTTACTGCCAATCCTATCTTTAACTGTTTTGGTAAAAAGACGTTTTTTTTTCAGGCTCAAATTCTGGAAAGAGTTCAGTCAGACAAAGTAATAGTAACAAAACCCGAAGAGGATCGACGAAGACGCACGATCATCGTAGAGAAAAAAAATGGAAGTTTTGGGTTTACCATCCAGAGCTATGGAATACATTACAAGAAAGAGAAGGAAATTGAAATGATTACCTATGTTGATTATGTCGATTATGACGGACCAGCCTATAGGTAATTTAATATTTTAATTTTGTACATGCAGTCCTTTAAAATTATATTACAGAAGCCCACAACTGTCCACACTTCTTGTTATCAATTATTTGATTATTTTAGAGCTGGGATGAGAGAGGGAGATGTTATACTATCGATTAATGGAACTGATATGGAGAAGGCTGATCATAAAACTTTAGTGAATTATATAAAAAATTGTGAGTCTCGAATGAGGATGGTTGTTTTGTTTGAAGACTGTGTTAGAAAGGTATAGGTATAATTCCATTTATTGTTTTTTTTATGATAAACTCTACACTTTCAAACTCATACCTTAAAATATTGACTTCATTATTAATTTTACAACAAAATTGTATTAGACTATTTTAAAGATGTTGATAAGATAAGCGTTAAATTTTGTTGTTTTCTAATAAGCGAAACACTATGTGTAATGTACATTTTTCATATTGGCATTGATGGTAAAGCATTGGCAATTGGTGGCAATATTATGCCAACATCTTATACGCATTAAAAAGTCAACCCTAAATAAACACTTAATTGCCAATAAATTTTACATGCAGGTGAATTGCCGGCAAGCATACAAAAATGGCGGCATACCAATCCTGATTAAATAAAGCACGCGTTTTTGTTGCAGGCAAATAAATATTGGATTTTTGAAGGCAAACCTTCAACGCATATTCATACTTTTTAAACCATATTATTAACATTGGTATTTAACTAACATTAAAGCATTTTTTTGATCTGTTTTATTTATAATGGCAGCTAAACAACATTATTTTATGTTTTTTACAAACAAACATGTTTATTATGTATTTTGGAGTGAATAAAAATAAAATGATGGTAAAATTAGCTAGGTTAATTTCGACCGAAGGTGACCGCTTTGTGCATTTGTTTTCTACGTGGTTTTCTAGCTTTTTAGTTTCTTTTTTAAAGAAAAGAGTTTTTTAATAGACATAATTAAATGTATTCATTACCTAATAAGTGTGTGTTGTGTGATTAATTGGTGATGGCTAGTCGAGAAGGCAAGATATTCAAATAGATTGTTAGGAGCTGTAAACATTTTGTTTAAAACTTTATTAAAAGTTTTAAAGACGTGTTAATAAAAATAATATATATATTTAATAGTTTTTTTGACATACCGATAGATGGCGTAATGGACAATAAACTACTACGTTTCTGCAATATCTTCGCTTTTTATCGTCTAAACCGTACCCATTAGACAAAAATAATACGAGAGCGGTCTGCGGTAGGTGACCTAACTTAGCTTTGAAAAAATATCTTCGGCTAGTGTAAAAATCTGCATCTCCAAGTTGGACAGTGTTCCGAGAGATGGTACTTTGCTTTGCAAGGAAATTGCATGCAGTAAGGAGTTTTTTCCTATTTTAATTTTCAAATAAAATATCGCATCGTTTTAGCTTTTAAAAAAAAGTATATGCGACAATTTTCGTCAATAAGACGTCAGCTTGCTGCTTGGGAGTATCTGCATTTGCCCACTTTCGTGTCTTTTTGTTATCTTTTTGCCAATAACTAATTAATGATGGATGCCATCATCTTAAACGCATTTTTGCCAATAACTTATTAATGACGGATGCCATCACTTTATCTGCAACATGTGGCCTAATAACGGCCAATTGTTCACTTTCGAGTCTTTTTGATACCAAAAAATGTTATATGGGTAGGTATAAAACGATTTTTCAAATAGTTTTTCTTAAATTCCTTTTAATTGGTCTATTAGAAAATATCGAAATTTAGTGTGTGAGCTTATCAACGTCTTCAAAATAATCGAATACAATTTTGTTGTAAAATCAATATTTAAAGGTATTAAAATTTACATGGGTTTTCTTATGAACAGTCTGGCGTTGCACCACCCGGTATAAGCCTTCATAAACTCTCATAAAGTTTCAAGTAACAAATCGAATTGTTTTAGGTTGAATTGCATATGCGCTATATTAAACTTCAAAACATTCTCGAAAGCAAGATGGAAGAGCTAGAACGGCTATGCATAAAAGAAAGGCAGCTTCTAGAAGGCAAATGGAAGACACACAGTCTTCCTGCAAGAAAAAAGGCTTCTCAAAGTAACAATAGCGGACCGCCTACTCCACAAGGTAGTACATTTCAATGCATTTTTTAACTAAGTGTAGAAGAAACAGTTTAAAAATGTAAATTCGGTGCTCTTTGATGAGAAAAAAAATCACAAAAAGTTTAAAGCAAATAAATCGGCATGCTTGTCTTCGCGGCCGCCTTTGCTATATTTCTTTTATGATATGCCGGTTGATGCAGGTGGTCATCGCACTATGGGATAGAAATTCATTTTTTGGTCAAAATTCCGAAACTTACCAATCTAACTTAAAATGAGGTGCTTTTTACTGGAAAAATATTATAAATTATTACAAATGCTTTTGGGAAACCTAAAACTTATTACTTATATGTTATTATAAATTTACACCCCACTTAACATTATTATTTTTTATTGTACAAAATAAAATAAAATGTCAGCTTGTTTGGTTAATTCGGTAGTATTCTAATCAGTAATCCGATGATTATTATCTCATATGATATACAGGGTACGACAATAGGTATGATTTTTTTAAATGACCCTGAATATTATATCACCACCAAAAAATCTTTTAAAATGCTTTAGAAAAATACTACTACTATTTGATGTGTCTATCTCAATTAGTTCCGGAAATATAACCATCCAAATCTGAAAAATAATTTTAAATTATTCTTAGAAGCGTAATAGAGATACATCTTCCCAACTTTTTAATTTTTTAACGTATAAAATAAATAAAAAACACTGTTTTGTTGGGTAGATTCTGTAGAATCCATATCTTTCATCAGAATGCTTTTATCTTTTAGGATATACAGTGTAAGACAAAACATATTAAATGTTAAAATGGAAAACCTTGTAAATTATAAAAAAATCTTATATCTGTCCTTACACTCAGAAGTAGCAAAAAGTAGGAAGGCAATTGTAAGTACAAAAACTGATAAAGAAAAAGGTAAAAAATCTTTGACATAAGTAGCGAGACTTCGCGAGACTGCATCGGAAACACAACAATAGCTCTTATTATTTAAACTCTTTTACTTTTTTAATAAACAAGGGTAATAATAAACTAAGTAGATGAAATGTTGTATATTTATGTTTACTTAAAATACATTTTCAAGTTTCTTATTACCCCAATAGAAGTCGTCATACCCTTTTATAATTTTACGTACATGTAACTTGGAGTACCTACTTTGAAATACACAGCATGAGCCATTAAAATTTCAAAGTTGCTTTTTGGCCAAAATATTGGATTTCTATCCCATAGAGTATCGGCGCGTCGCTGTAAAGGGTAGCGGCGCCTTTGTATAAAATAGTCCCATTGCAGGCGGCCTTTTTTATGTTTTTTTGTATTATTTTCAAAGGGTATCGAATTTGCGCTTTTAAAATGTTCTTACTATACTATTTTTAGCGGTAATTCTAATTTCCAGGTTACTACACATTTTGTAGACCTACAGTGTCAACAGAAGATGTCGCTAAAGTAGCTCAGTGTAAGCCGCAACCCACACACCCCTTAGTTTTCGCTTATCAGTACCTGGACAGTACTTACCGCTATATGTTGCAACCTTCCGCTAGTTCAAGCGGTGAATACTTACTTACTTTTGAACCTCAGAGGTACTTACTTAAAAAATTGCCCTAGTTTTTTAACGATGTATGTTTACTTAAAACTTTTTAACGCTTATTTTAGATATAGAGATCAGAGGGATCAGAATTTCATTATTAAAACTCCCTGTGATCCCACTCCTCAGAGGCAGCCTACTAGATCTCAGCAAAGTTCGGAAAAGCCTAAAAGGGACATGGTCCTTGTCACAGTTATGGAGGACACCTATGTAATCCATGTGTGACTGTCAACACTAATAATGGTAAGAATATATTTTTCTTTACATAAATACGAGAAAAGGTTAATTAAAATTAAAGTACATTAAGATGAGGAAAATTATTTGTAAAAAATTATACCTATATACCCTATCAGAGTTGGGTAGTATTCGAATACTCAGTATTCTGAATACTATTCAGAATACATTTATGCGGTATTCCAATACTATTCGAATAGACTTATGAGTTTGGTATTCTGTATTCGACGGAATACTTTTTGGTCAGTATTCGGTATTCTTTATTCTGAATATCGTTTTTGAATATTCTGGTATTCGAATACCGATATTCGAATATTGGTATTCGAGTACTGGTATTCGAATACCGGTATTCGAATACTGATATTCAAATACCTATATTCTGGTATTCAAATCCTGAATTTAAATACTGTTGGCTTATTTTATGAATATTACGTTACTTTTTATGCATCTAAAACATGTTCGCGGTGGTTTTGCTGACGACGGGGTAAAATTTATAGTATATAGTTAAGTCATATATATCATTATTTGCAAACTAACAGTTTAGGAAGTTAGTTTTACATATTTAAAAAAAATGTAATTTAATATGTTTTTTAACTCTTGATCTGTTGTTTCTATGGTCCTTATAGGTAAGTAATTTTGAACAGATATACATTTATTTTTGCAAACAAAAATATATCTGAATTAATAATTTAAATTTTTTTGGGGTTTTGCTATTTAAAAAAACAAGTAATTTGGTACAACATATAAAAAGTGACATTGCAAACCATGTTTTCTATGTATTAGGTTAGACTAATATGCATTTATCTCCATTTTACACAAAAGGGATGTGTATAATAAATTTTATTATATCAGTTTAAATCATGACTATCTGGTAAATCAAAGATAGTATGTACATTTGTACATGTAGCCCCATTCCAAAAGTGAAGTTAATAGTTTAAAAAATAGAAAAGTTATTTTTGGAAAATTTGGGAGACGTCTTGTATGCTTGAAATGATTAGTTTTTAAGCAAGAACAAGGTACGCCACTGCATTTTTGTTATGAAAAAACGTGGAAAAATAAGAATGAGGTGCTTTTTCAAGAGATAAGAGGTTTTTGCTTTTTAGTATTCATGAATACCCAATCGTGGTATTCATGAATACCGAGTATTCGAATACTTTTTTTTGTAGGTATTCGAAGATATTCGGTATTCGAATACTTTTTTACGGTATTCGTATTCGTATTCGAATACCAAATTTTAGTTTTCGACCCAACTCTGTATCCTATCAACAAATATCCATAACAATGCTTCAATAAAAATTCTTTAACTTAATTTTTCCTAACGATACGATAATTAATAATAGACACGACAATATTCTTAAATAAACTTCATATTACTTAACGCCAAAGTCCAAAGTTTTCTTTTTAAAACTGCCGGTAGAATATGATATTGATTATACTACAGCTGTTAATATTGATATCTATACCGATTATCAATAATAGCTGCTTATAGCGGATCAGCTAAATAACATAACACATAGGCAATGTGAGGAAAAGGGGCAGTCTAACGTGAATACCCGCATGTAAACATTTCGAATTGGATGGTTCAAATACATGCTTAATACCTATTTGCTTAACCAGTATGCCCATATATCACTCAACGCAAAAAGAAACATAATTCTTTATTTTTTCACTGCTAACCTGAGAAATTGCTATTATCTACTCCATTCCTCTAACGAGAATTAATATTTCTTGCCCTAGGTAAATATTGATTAAAAAAAAAAACCTACGTTAATAATGAGAACAATTCTCATATCAAAATTTGACAAATTTTTACATAAATAAATCTAATTTGATGAGAAACACGCTCGAGTCTACTTGATATTCCGATACATTCAACAAATCGTTAGGAAATTTTATACGGTCGATACGATACAGATAATAATTGCTGCCGATATAAATATCGGTAAAGCGACATATAATCACTCACAATCCACCATCCACCACCCACCACCCTCCACTTTTATACCGGGTTCACTTGTTTTTAAGGTGACAATACAAGTTTAGAAGCGTACGACCTTGCAAGTCCCTGTTGTGATCCCCACTGTGTTCCAGCTAGAAGAAGGTCCAGAAGTCAGAAAGACACTAATGCCAGAAAACGAGAATCAAAGACTGAAGAGACACAGACTGAACCTCAACAACGAACTCAGCAAGTAAGTTCTTAACAAAATTCTTCCTTTTTTTAACACGCTTTTATATTAGCTTGGGTTATATGTATGTATGTATGTATGTATGTATGTAACGGAATCTTTATTTAAGCTTAATTTTCACCAACTTCCAGCGATTCGATTTCTTTGAAACTTTGCACACGTATCAAGGACCCATGACAATGCAATAATCTGCAAACAGTATCCCGTTATCCTGATTAGGATCGCCAGGATAAATAAATTCCTTTATAGATTTTCTGTAGGAGAATAACAGAGAAAGAGCTAGTGCGCGATCTGCGCAAGCGTGCAGTTTCGGACGTACTCTCAGCATAAGGCTAACAGAAACTTGTTCGGAGTAGTTGCGTTCTGAAACCCCATGCAACAGTGAAGCTTTAAATGAAATGATTAGATTAAGAAATAGTTCGTGAAACATTTCAATATTATATGTCCGCAGAAAACTAATTGATATATCGAACTAAAAAATGAAAAATAAATAATAGTTTTAAAAACACGCTTTTATATGCAACCGAACTAAAAATTAGAAAATAATTTTTCATTACAAATAGTTTGTATTACAGTAATAAAAGGTCAAACAATGAATCATAATTATATACCTCAAAATAGAATTATAATAAAATTTAAGATAATAACAGAATAATTCACTTCATAATAAAAGCGTGGGGTGCTTAATATATTAAATGTTATAATTATTTCATTTGTAAATATCTATGAGGAAAAAGTTATAAAAAAAAAATAGTAAAATGCACCACACGCTTTTTACTCTGAAGTGAATTATTCTGTTATTATCTTATATTTTATTATAATTCTATTTTGAGGTATATAATTATGATTCATTGTTTGACCTTTTATCACTGTAATACAAACTCTCTGTAATAAAAATTATTTTTCAATTTTTGTTCGGTTGCATATAAAAGCGTGTTTTTTTAGTTTTTTTAACCATTATTTATTTATCATCAATCTTCTGCCCTATGTCGTCAATAGAATTTAAAGTTTACTCTGACCTTAGAAGAAACTTGTTATTGATTCAGAATGAATATAAATGATTTACCTTGATGCATATCTTGAATGGTCTGTTTTTTTAGATTCCCAGAGCAAGGCCCCATTCCCAAATAGCCCAGAGCTCTACAAGCGTTTCGACTCATGGTTACTCATCAGTTCCAAGAAGGTACTTTCACATCGGTGCCGGACTTGTGAGCCAATGCAGTTTGCACTCATGCACCTCAAGCGAACTTAGCAATCCAGTACCTACCACAGTAGGCGAGAGCAGCGCTAATAGCTACACAACGTCACTCAGTACAGACACTCTTTATTGGGACGGATCCGTAGATAGTACCTCGAGACAAACGAGTCAGAAAAGTAGTTCTAGTAAGCACGATGCTCAACAGCGATACTCACAACAGCCCCAGTATTCCCACGATCCTATTTACGTCCAGTACAGTCAAGTTAAACCAAAATCATGGGACAACTTGACCACCAAAGCTTTCGGAGGTTACGGTTTTGGTTATGGATACTTTGACGCTTCTAGCAGCAGTAAATGCGGTCAAAAGCACAACACAAATCCAAAAAGCGCACAGAAACCTCCTCAGACTACCCTGCAGTACGTGAGGGTGGATAAAAACGCTCCACAATATACTCCTCATACACAACGAAGATACTTTCAGTCGAATAAATCTACAGAAAGTCTTTTGTCAGTACCAAAGTACTCTAGTGAGAACCTAACGGATTCTAGTCTAAGTTGTGAGTGTTTGGAACCGAGCTCACCGTTGCCAGATACCAGCGAAGCTAGATTTTTCAAAGTCCGCGACAGAGTGTTACTAGTCCTACAGATCCAAATTTTGGATACTACAGCGCACAGAGGCGCACTTCTCGGAGTGAGGGGCCTAGCAAAAACGCTGTGTCTACTAGCTCAGAGGCTACTAGATTATAAATGAATTTTGTGATTTTTGTCGATAGTGCTGATTCTATTTATTTTATATACAAGACTATTTTTTTCTGTAGGCCAATGTAAAAACTACCTGCTTAAACTTAACGTAAATAGACATTTTAAACTGTATATTCTAACCTTGCACAATAACTTTTCTAATGACGTACTATTACATCTTGCTATCGTTTGTCTCTTGAAAATTTATTTGTTAAAAACACATCTGATGTTGGCTAGGTTCCACTATTTTATATTATTTTTTCTCTTTATTTAAAATAATATTCCTTAATTTCATTTAGAGCAAAAAAGGAGACCCATACGCGTTCTTTTATTCAATTTAGAACAGGGCTGTATTATCCATTAGGCTGACTAGGCTACAGCCTAGGGCGCCATGAGAAAAATAGGCGCCAAACAGGGGAGTAATAGGCGCTAGGCTAGACAGCAGAGGTTTTAAAAAGTAAAAAAGTTTGGGTTGAGTGGGGATTTGATTTTTGGTGGCTAATTTCTCGGTGCTTTAGACTGAAATCGATAAATAGGCGTGAAAAGGAGAGAAGGACCTTTTTTTGCTCTTCAAAAATTGTTTTGGTGGAAAATGGGCGCTCCGGGAATTCTAGCCAGCGGGCCTCAAGCAGTTAATACGGCCCTGATTTAGAAATGATTTAAGAAAATCTATTCGCTTTAGATTCCTAGATATGGAGCTTATAGAATATTTTTACATCGCCAGCGCCGTTTCAACGCCAGAGACAAGTCAGGGTACATTTAGGAGGTTCCATCGGCTAAGTTAGCCAACTTAGCATGCTGAGACCGCTGTTAGTCAGCGTTTTTATTTTTTCTGAATGCATTGCTAACTTAAAGGTTGACAGCTGGTCAAATGTGAACATTCAAACATAACATAAATTTGGTTTATAGGTATATTAAGTATTAATACATTTACAGTAAGTAATGATAACTGTTTGACAAAATTTGTAAGCATCTACCAAGTAATTGATGCAAATATCACTGTAGACAATAAAACTGCTATATTTACCTACCTAGTACATTATTATTAACGTATGTCCTAAAAGTTTTGGCACACAATATTTATCGGTTTTTTTTTAATGCTGCGCTTGAGAGTATTTGGGGCACTTACGTCTCTTTCGATATTTAAGACCATTCCTCCTCAATTCCAACGATATCGTACTCTTAGAAGATCTGTATTGCCTAGCCAGTCTCCTCGTTGACATTCCAATCTGGTTTTTGCTCTTCTCACCAATCTCTCTGACCTCTGTGCGGTAAATGCACGTGGTCTTACCACTTTTGGGAGATTCAGACATGGTATTCCTGCTCGCACTCCGCTATTGTTCTATAAATGGTTCTGCGTGAAATGTTTTCATTCTGGAATATTCGACAGATTTCAGCTTTGGGTATCCGCCCAACTAACTTGTAGATACTTTTTCTTATTTCTAATTTATACGACATCTTAAAGCGAAAAACTTCAAAATAAATAAATCTCAACTGACGATAAATAAAGTAAATAAACTTTTTGTTTTCAAAGGCAGCTTGATATTATTTTGTTTTTGTTAAAATTAAAGACAATGAGTTTTGTGCCAAAACTTTTAGGACATACGTTATCAATAGCACTTAAAACATCTTCATTGTTTAAGTTAGTTTTTGTCGCAGTTGTAAGACCAAAAATTTGCTTTACTTGGGGACACAGAGGAATATAAACAAAGGAATTATCTAAACATTTTACGAGCATAGTTAATAAACTATGGTAATTTCAATAAAAATTTACGAAATATGTACGTACATTTAAATATTAAATTATCCTTACATTTTATACTTTGTACCAACACTCTATTATTTTCTATAATAGGATTTCCTCCATTATTTACGATCAAAAAATGGGTATCCGGACCAAATTTGTTTTTATCCATAATAATTGTTTGGATTTAAACGTTATTACAAAGAAAATATTTAAAAGTATTAGCAAAATAAATATTTATCGCGATTATAACCAAGCTTCCATTTCAAATATCAAATGTCAAACTATCAAAATCCGCTGTTTGAAAAGCGACAGCGGTCATTTTTACGCTGAGCAAAATACTCAGCCGCTATCGAAAAAGCAGTAATCAGCTTTGCATTCAGAGTGACTTCTAACTAAGCAATCTCAGCCGCTGGGACAACCTGAATGCGCGCTATAAGTTAACAGTAGATAAGATTATTATATTTTTTTTTTAATTGACCGGAAAATTGAATTTTCCACTCCAGTTTTTTAAGCGGAAAATGCTATTTTACAGGACTAATTTACTTTCCGGTCCCTAGTTTACTTTCCGGTCTCTCATTTACTTTCCGGTCCCTGATATCAAAAAATCCTGTTAGCCATGACAAAAATTGTCAGAGTTCAATTGTTACTATTTGACAGTTCAAGATATTGTAAAGTAAAGAAAGCATCATTTTGCCAAAATGGAGTCAGACATGGCAAATCCAGATGAAATAATTGAAGCAGCGTCCTTATTGTCGTTTAAATATAACACTAAACGATTTACACAGTTTTTTCCGGTCAATTAAAAAAATTATGAACGATACTCGACCGGATAGTCTTTACGGGTCTGCCTCAGAACTACAGGATTCAAGCCTACGGCTCGCCCTGTAAATGTTTTCGTCGACCCGTAAAATACCATTTTCCGGTCTAGTAACGTAAATAAGCTATTACCAAAAAAACTGTTTTGTTCTGTTTTATGAATTAAACTAATTATGAATAAAAGAACGACTAAGGATGTAAAAAAGCAAATTGGGGACATTTAGGAATATATTAATAATCTACCAAAATTTAATTGATTACTTTTTCAACAGCTAATTGCTTTAAGTAGAATAATTGTTGTCCAATGCCTAGAGGTCCAAAAAATCAAGAATTTACTTAATAAAACTTCACTCAATATGAATTTAACTCTAACCTAGCTTTAACTAGCTTAACTTTTCCTTACCTTTTGATAAGAGTTTGTCTTTGTTGTGAATGTACGACCGTGTTTAAATTCAGCATACTAGATAATCAAAGTTAATATCTTTGGTGTAGAGTTTTCATAGCACCTATCAAGCCACTGTTTGACTTCAGCGGTTTCTTTCCGATAAAAAAATAATCTTGAATTAACTCAAGGTTAGTTTATATTTATAAGGTTCGCGACATATCCTCAACTTTTAGGCGGTTCGAGGTCGGGGACGCAAGGAAGGGCACTCCACGGAGAAAAGTGGGCAAGACTGGGTAAAATCAAAGCTTATGATCAATCCAGTGGCTTCTAGAATTTGCGCATTTCATTTTGCATTGTTTTGGAAGTGATATTTGTTGAAAGATGTAATTCCAAATGTTTTTTATTTAAAGTAAAAGAATTTACAACTTAATAACAATTAAAAACTGTTTGTGTAAACGGTTGTTCTACTAATACAATAAACTGTATATCTCTGGCACTGAACAACATGATGTGACGTCATAACACGTCAAAGCAATATGGCCGAATGTCGTGACCTTATATAGACCGACTTTGAAATTAACTTACGAAATGCTTTGTTTATTCTTTGTCTTAAAAAATAACACAAGTTGTGTCACTAAAACCACTGTTACCTAAATCGGGTATACACGGTCATGCAAAACTGTCACATCTGTCAAAAAGCCAAAGCTCGCGCGCAAATTTGACCGTGTGTATTAAAAACTGCCACATCTGGCTTGGCATGCGACTCGATGTCCAAGTTTGATTTTTCGTGGCGCGCGTCGTGCAAACTTGTGCATGTGTAGGACACGTCAGTTAACGTTTCAGTTTAGGGACGTCGTTTACGGGGTTATATTGTTGGTTTTGAGTTAACAAAATGGCTCTTTGGCGCCAGGAAGATGTATTGCGTGATTTTATAGATATGTACCAAGGTTATCCATGCTTTTGGAAAGTTAAAAGTAATGAATACATTGACAAAAATAAAAAATCTTTTCGCTGAATCACGCTTATGTTTAAGTTGATCACGCCACCAGCTGCCAAAACTGACGCAGAACTGACAGGTACATCTGAATCGTGTGTATCAAAGGCTTCATTTAACATTTGCTTTCATGCAAGTGCGTTTCAGGTTTGCATGACCGTGTAACAGGTTAAGAAGTAAAGATCGGATTGTCATGAAATTTTAACACATCGTTTGTAGCTTAGCACTATCCAGAAATCACTGGATATGTCAAGGGTTGTGGCATCTATAGGTTTGTTCCAGCAGAATGTTGGAAACATGTTAGCAACAATCGTAAAACGCAGAAATTGTTACAAACATTATTCAAAAATGTTGGCCACAGTTTTCTGCTGGAACGAAAATAAACAAGGCGTGCGTCAATACAAGAAAGGCTATGTCACAAATTGTCAGTAATGTTTGAAGAAAGTTTGCAAACTTTTCAAACAGTTTCCAACATAGTTTCCAATATCTTGAAATTACTGCTGAAACAACAAACAATTGTATAATGTTAGAAACATGGCACTGCTGGAACGACAAATTTGATGTGTGCAGAATCCGGACGGTTGCCAACATTTCTGACAGGGGACTTATTGAGTGGAGTGCTACCTACAAAATTACTTATGCTTCTTCAATAATTAAGGTTAAATTTTGGTATGTTATTGTTTATTGTTATTATTAATTTCAATATGGTGACTGTGCACAAAGGTTTTGTGATTTAGATTTTGTAAATTTAATGTAGTGTTCTATTATTTGGAATGATGTATATGTATTTATAGATTGTTGTAATAAAATTTTGTTACGTTGTTTTAAAAAGTTTTTTTTCAAAAACGTAAAGTAACTAATCATTGGTAAAGTCGAGATTGATCAAATAAAGATAAAAGAAGTCTCAACAAAGTTTTTTTATCTTTGTGACAGACCACAAAGACTTATGCCAAAGTACCGTGAGTGTTGGGTTATTAGATGTTTAAACCATATTTGCTCTATTCCGTCAACGTTGTCCAAACACTAAAACTTGCAGCTTTTGCATTTCACAGCAAGTTTAAGAACACGTGGTAGTGCCAACACGGACAGCTAAGAGTATTAAGTGAATTTTAAAATACATAGAATTAAAAATTGCCCTAAATTTAACATTAAAAACTATTTTCAATAATTTATTTTTAAAGATAACCCCACACCTGACACCATAATCGAAGTAAAAAAGAATAAACACATTAACCAAATTTGACATAATAATTTGTTAAAATAATTAGGTTCAACTCTGAGAAAATAATTTCAGTTATTGGTATACCTTAACCAGAGACAAAGAATGAGACGAGTAACTGGTCCTAACAATTTTGTCCATTGTATTTATCTCTTTCTGGTTTAACGCAAGTTCCAATAAATATGTCTTTGTTCTTTCATTATGGCAGGCTATCGTAGATGGAGCAATCATCGCTTTGCCCTGGTTGCCAAGTTGTTTACAATTTCTGCATGTAAACTTTAATGTCCTTTTTTGGGTCACATCTAATTAAGAGAAAGAAAATATACCATGAATCGAATATTTTTAACTTGACAACGTTGCCGCAGGCAGTCACGCCGAAATGTTAATCGATATTTGTGTTTGATATTTTTCAATGGCCGATTTGTTTGGACAGTTTGTTTACATTTTCTGTGATTTATTGTGTGTTTCGTGGTTTTTACCTTTAATTGGACTTTGAATATTGACTTTTATTAGTGATCACAGTGTATATATTAAATTGGTAGCTTTTCAACAGATAATTTAAGGTAATATTGACATGGTTATATGTAAGAAAAATCTTGATAAAAACCAAATAAATGACATTTTAATAAGGTGTGTGTAATTATTAAACTAAACCCCAATATTTTATATTAATACGAAACAAAAACAAGTACCTAACATTAAGGGCAAAAATGGCACAGCTATATAATTTGAATTTGGCGGGCAAACGATAAAGTCGACTCACGCGCCATCTGAGTTTACCTTCCTTGAAGACAGACAAGGAAGGCTCAGCAGCTATCTCTCTCTCGGATAATTTATTTACATTTAGTTGCTCGTCTCATTCTTGTCTCTGCCCTAAATTTAACATTAAAAAAAATCTATTTTCAATAATTTATGTTTAAAGATAACCCCACACCTGACACCATAATCGAAGTAAAAAAGAATAAACACATTAACCAAATTTGACATAATAATTTGTTAAAATTATTAGGTTCTACTCTGAGAAAATCATTTCAGTCATTGAGGCTGTAACGAGTCGTGGTGAATAGCACAGAAAACAAGCATCTACTTATTAGACAAGTTTCATTGTCCAGCGGTAAGATATTAAATCCTGCCGTTGATGCCCTACTGAAATTGCATTCAGTAAATACGAGCATCAATATTAGCGGGGTGGCTATGTATCTTATAATGCACAAGAAAAAAATTCCCCTAAATTCCCGTATAAAAAATAATAATACAATGATTGACCTAACAAAGTTTGTGTGCACTAACTATTTTAAATGAGGTCTCAATTTTGATTAATTTTGCCATGACCGAACGTCAATGAGATTTTAGGATGTGTAAGTAAGCAACATATTTTTACTTATAAATATAAATGTTATTTACCAAAAACGAAAAATAAATTATAACAAAAAATAATTATATCTGTATAAAAGCTAACTGAAATACAACAATCTTGTTAGCATGCTAACAATGGAACACATTTCCTTTTTGTTATGGAAATCTTCATGCATGGAATTTGAGTGGAAACCAATGGCGACCTCTCTGTTTACAAGAGTCAAGAGAGACAAGAGGTCTCGTTTTTCGTGTTGCTCATCAAGTTTTTTACTAAAGTTTGTATAAAAACACTTCCTTTGAGAGGTATCTCTCCAAGCGTAATACCCTAAAATAACAGAAAAAGGCATTTAAAAATACAGTCACATTATTATTATTTTTATTATTCATATTTGAAAATATACAGGGTGTCCGCTAATTAATGATACACGGAGAAACCACAGTTTTTTGTAACAATATATTAAGGTTTAACCAAACAGGAAAAAAAACCTAATTTATTTAGATCATTTTAAATATTGTAATAAAACTAGTGCTTTTTTGACATGAATGAACTAATCAGATTTGATATTAATTTTTATGTGTAAGCTACATTACTTTAAATTTCTGTAAAACTTTGTCACTTTTTGTGCTACATTGTATATACCATCTAAGTAAATCAGTAAAAACCCTCCTATGCTTACTACATAAAAAAGGTATAACTTGTAAGAATCGCTCTGAGCTGAACCGTTTTCAAGATATTTGGTATGGCAGTAATTCAGAAGTGCATTTCAAGACACATGTTTATAGGAAAAAATGTTTTCTGCCCTCAAAAATACATCCTCAAAATTTCTTCTAGATCAATTCTAGATTTTGTCACATGAACAAAAACGCATTAAACTGGTAACCTTGGGTACATATTTTGTTCAGGTGTTTTTCTTAATAAAAACGATTTACCTGCACATTAGAAAATTATTGCACAGTGCAATAGGGCCAGACACTAATAGCTTTGTTCGTAGAGCAGTCAGAAACTATCAGAAACCGTCAGACGCATGCGCATTTAGTTAAAAGTGTTCGTAGAGAAGAAATCCCAAACTCCTGATCAAAAATCCTCTGTTCGCAGACGTCCAATTTTTCGTTGTGAACTAGTTTCCAACCGTCAGAATAATTCGCTGATTTTGGAGAAATTTTTAGTTTGAGACATGCGCATTGACCATTACGTCTGTGTTTTGTCATTTATTTTATTGATTTGTAGTTGCAGGTACTTGTTTACAAACAGTTTAGCTAGTTTTTAGAGTTTAGTGTGTGTTCAGAAATTACATTTTAATTTTTGGTTGGTTTAAAAACGTTTTGAAAAGTGTTTTAACAAAATTTTGTCCAAACTAGGCCGTTGTAAAATGTAAACACAAACACAAAAGTTGGGTTAGGGGTTTCAGTTGGCATTTTACATCATACCGTTCGCAGAGATAAAAATTTCAAACTAATCAGAAAATTATTTCCAACCAAGCATGCGCATTAGAAAATTGGAAATTGGTTGGAAATTTTGTTCTACGAACAAAGCTAATAATACCGGCCTTATTTTGACATCTGAGCTTGCGCAGATGCATGGTGGGATAAGCACTCCCTTAATAAATATAGTGCCTGGCTTTATTTATGTCGGTTTTAGGTCGTGCCCCACTTTGGTCTTATTTTTTATTTTAACTTTGGAACTGTTCGTATAACCGAACGGCTGCCGACCACAAAATCGAAGAGTTTTTAGAAGTAAAAATACTTAAAACGTTGGCTTTTTAAATGGACTTAAGTTAAAGGTACTGTCAACATGATTTGCAATAACTCTAAATTATGGGTACAAGCACTATTTAAATAAGGCCGGTATTAATAATTCCGGAGCTTAATAAGGCAACTTGCAATAATTCTCTATTGTTTTTTTCTGATTCTGGCCTTTCAAACTAAGTGTTTTAGCCACAAAATAATAAGTTATTATTAGTAAAGTTAATGGTATAGATTGAAAAAAACCTAATCTACACAAAAAGACGGGGACACTCTCTTCCCTCTCCTGAGGCTGTCAGAGCGACTTCTACACATTTTTAAAAGTTTAAAAATGTAAATCATTAGGAAATTATAGTGACTGTTTTAAAATAATTAAAAAAATAAAATAAATAGTACCTTCAACAGTAGCGTACATAATTAAAATATCCGCCATTGCAGGGATGCTATAAACAATTTCATTTTGTTTAATACTATCTCTTTCAGCTTGTATAAGTACTCCTCCATCAGTATTTTCACCTCTACAAGCCTAAAAGAGATAAATGATTTAGCTTTACACATTTGATAAGTATCAAAAAAGGTACTTCTTCAACTTCAACAGTTGTCCACACTAACGGCCCACAGCGGTGCGATCATTGGTGCTTATGAGAAAAATGCCCATGTAAAGATGTAGTCTGACTAAAGCAAAAATGATCGTCATGGGAACCAAAACAACAAAAAAAACCTTATTTGTTATTATTTCGTACGGTTTTATAGCTATTTATGTATCAAGGGCGTTACTAGGACTATAATGCCCTGAAGGTAGAAATAGCCCGAGGGCTATATTTCGACCTGATGGGCATTATAGTCCAGTAAAGCCCGTGGTGCATACAATGCTTTATGTTTTACCCAAAAAGAGTTTTTCAATGACTAATTACATTACTTATTCGCAATATAAAAATAAGTTGCACCTGTACCTGTATACGTAAGTAGATAATGACTGGTGTTAAGTTTGACTTTGATGTTTCTATCAGTTAGTCAGTTGGCATTTTTTATTTAACGATTTGCTCAAAATGGAAGAAATTCCACAAAATATAAAAGAAAAGGCCATAAAAGCGACCGAAAATCTTTTGCCAGTTAAATCAAGGCAACAGTATGATCGGGAGTATGGCATATTTGGTATTTGGAAAGATGCGAACGCAATTCTTTAAATAACCGAAAACGTTTTAATGGCATATTTTGAGGAACTGGTAAGTTATTGATTTTATTTTAATACAAATGTTTAACAAACTTTATTATTTTTAGTCGGAAAAATACAGTCCGAACTCTCAATTTTTTGTATAAACTTAATCTTTATTGTGAGAGAAATAAAATTGGATAAGCAATAAAATTTCCATATTAGCGCATTAGGGCATTATAAGCGGGCATTATCATAATGCCCGCTTATAATGCCCTAGGTGTGATAGCAGGTATTATTGCTACCATAACATATTCCGTTTCTAAGGTATGACAGATCAATAATAGATGGGTAAAACATAAAAGAATTATCTACCTAGTGTTTTCTTACTTGTATAAAAATAATTTTGGTTTTCCAGCTAACGATGGACAATTCTCGCCGGTAAAAAATCCCGTAAGTTCATGTACGGTGTACTGGCAGTCTCTGGCATATAATCGTCCATGACTTCTTCCATGAGACATAACAGCTATTACAAGACAGTCGTTATGAGTGTGATCCATTTTTGACACTAAAATTTAATGTACCTTATATATTTTTTGTACACTACTTTGCCAAAAATTCAAATTCTTATTTTTTTCTTAAGTGGCATTTTAAGTAAGGCAAAGACAATTCTATAATTGTCTTTGGTAAATGGTTTTTTGAGGTATAACTGTTGTTTCTTCCTGTATACAGGGTGTTACAGAATGTTGTTAAGAAAATTTAAAGGCAGATGTGAAACTACTATTGAAAATATGAAAAAAGTTCATATAAACATAGGCCTGAATATGCATTGCTTCACAGATACACAGTGTTTAACTTGTAAAAAATTGTTTTTTTAAACATTTTAAATACTCTTAACCCATTTTTGTTTTAATTTGGCAATTTTATTTATGGCATTAAGAGGGTAATTTATAACTAATTTAATATAGTTATTTAATAAGTCCAGTGGCGTCTCCAGCGACAGCTAAAGGAATATTCCTAACAAAAAATAACGGTACGCCAATGACTTTGCCAACGTGTGTAAAATGTTTGTTTTTTTTATTAGGTAAATAAAAATTTAGATTTAATGTATTTTATTCTTTTTGTATCTTGTTAAGTTAAAAGACACTTTATATGTGTCCCAAATCCAACCTCCCTTGGAATATTGTTCTCATATCTTAAAGCTATTCGTCTCATTAATGATCTTTCACTTACAGAAAGGCTTCCCTCTCTTGGCCATCGTCGGGCTGTTTGGGTTTTATCGCTTTTTTACATGTACTTCCCTTATGGTTCCCAGCAGTTCTTTTATCCCTAAAGTTTCTAGAATGTGAAACCTACTGCCCGCGGAGGGGAGGTCTTTCCTTCCCCCAAATCTTCAAGTATTTAAGTCCCGTGTCCACAAACTCCCTCTTACCTCCCTTAAGACACGGTACGTTAGTATTTAGGCTTTTAGCATTTGTGGATTATTCAAATATAAAAAAAGAAAAAAATAAAAACCATTTAATTTCATATTTTAAGATTATAAAAAGAAGCATCGTGGGAGCCATGGGGGCCTTGGCTCCCTTTAATGTATTTCATACATATGTAATGGCAAATATGGGCATTTTGGGCATTTAATGATGATATGCCCCCCTCATGGCTGGTCCGAGGGGTGAGGGTGATCATGGAATTGAAAAGTGCGAAGTAAGGACCTTCTTTTTTTTGGTTTTCAAATACGTGGGAGTTTTTTCTGTAATTTTATAAATTAAAGAATGAAAGAAACAACAATAAAAATAGTTTTTTTTTCTCTTCAAAAATTTTGATAATTTTGGCACCTCACTTTTTCTCAGCCTATGACCCTCCCTCAGAAAGTCGATATGACCGCCCCTGAATAAGGTTTGACATATCTTTTTATTATCAAATATGTACCAACAACAATAAATACTTATTTAAATAAAGTTTATATCCAGCCTAACAATTTTTATCAAATTAAGTGTTTTTGTTTTTTTTTTAAATTATATGAAAAGCTTAATACCCTGTATCTTGAGAACGAAAAATTAGCGGGCCCATGTTTATATTAACTGTTCTTTACATTTTTTGATGTAAAATCTGCTCTTAACAACATTCTGTAATATCCTGTACAATCCACAAAGCTTTACCTATTCTTAAAGCTTCCAAAACCTCAGTTCTTGTGAAATCATCATACATTTCTACATGAAACTTTAGTTTTCTTAAAACTCTTTCCAGGGCGTCCCTATCAAATTCAGTTCCTTTCCTTTCTTTAAAGAAAGGCTGTCAAAACTGGCGATGGTTGAAAATCAATGCTATTCCTCGATTTTCATGGGCCATATTGTAAAATTCATCGTCAGGTAGTGGACCTGGAGTTAGCTGAGGTATTTTTGATAAGGGCCTAAAAATGAATATTAATTTTAATTAATCTTACCTTAAATATCGCATCTTCCCTCAAAAATTTTATAGAAATTATCTTAAAAACCACTGCAGTATCATATTTTTCTTCCTTAAGTTATAACTCAACAAATAACAATCCTATACTTGGATAGATGGAGAACTGTATCTGCAACGCGTTAAAGTTAAAGTACGGGTCCGAGGACCGCGACAGACAGCAAACCTCCGACGCAAGCGCCAGAGCTATTCATATTACCAGCAACCCTTTCTCGTTACTCCCCAAGGCGAAACACCTTGGCATTCGGATCCGCACTTAATACAGCGGTTAAAGGTATGTACGCAGAGACAACAATGAGACGAGCAACTAAATGTAAATAAATTATCCGAGAGAGAGATAGCTGCTGGGCCTTCCTTGTCTGTCTTCAAGGAAGGTAAACGCAGATGGCGCGTGAGTCGTCTTTATCGTTTGCCCGCCAAATTCAAATTATATAGCTGTGCTATTTTTGCCCTTAATGTTAGGTACTTGTTTTTGTTTCCTATTAATATAAAATATTGGGGTTTAGTTCAATAATTACGCACACACCTAATTAAAAATGTCATTTATTTGGTTTTTATAAAGATTTTTTCTTAGAGATAACCATGTCAATATTACCTTAAATTATATATTGAAAAGCACAAATTTAATATATACACTGTGATCACTAATAAAAGTTAATATTCAAAGTCTAATTAAAGGTAAAAACCACGAAACACACAATAAATCACAGAAAATGTAAACAAACTGTCCAAACAAATCGACCATTGAAAAATATCAAACACAAATATCGAATAACATTTCGGCGTGACTGCCTGCGGCAACGTTGTCAAGTTAAAAATATTCGATTCATGGTATATTTTCTTTCTCTTAATTAGATGTGAGCCAAAAAAGGACTTTAAAGTTTACATGCAGAAATTGTAAACAACTTGGCAACCAGGGCAAAGCGATGATTGCTCCATCTACGATAGCCTGCCATGATAAAAGACAAAGACATATTTATTGGAACTTACGTTAAACCAGAAAGAGATAAATACAATGGACAAATTGTTAGGACCAGTTACTCGTCTCATTGTTGTCTCTGTATGTACGATTCCGAGCACCGCGGCAAACTACAAATCGCCGACGCAAGTGCTAGAGCCTTCACGACGACTCTACTATCGTTACTCCCTCAAGGCGAAAGCAAAATAAGTATAATCAAAGACAATTGTTTCACTATAGACTCCCAAAACAATGCTAAATTTTTGGTAATTAGTTTGGACGCTGGCTTGGCTGAATTTACGAAGCGGAAAATTATACGTACTGTTTACGTGTGTACTCGATGGATACCCGCTTCATAAATTCCACGAAGCGAGCGTCCAAGCTGATGATCAAAAATTTAGCATTGTTCTGGTTGTCTATAGTGTAACGTTCTACAATTGTCTTTGGTGTAACGTTCTGACGCATTGCAGTCTGCCGCGTTTTTGGAATTAAACCCTATAATAATTTATTTTTATTGCCTAATATTTGATCTCCGTATTGTTTAAAAGACTAACCTTATTCTGCTACTAGCACTATAAAAATTGTGAAAAGTTTCAGCTATTTGAGCATTATGATTCAGATTTCTGATAATATTAAAAAGCACATATTCTATATTGGCTTCGTTAATTAGTTATACAAATAAATTGTTCTTTGTTCATTTAAATTGCGCAGCGCTACTAATGCTTTATACAGACAGCTCCACTGTCGTAGAAGCATATCTGCATAAAGTAACATACCTACGGATAAGAGAAACCATGGCATGCTAAAATTTTCGTACCGCTTTTGCGGCAGGCTTGGCTGGCAGGCTTGTCATTTTTCCAGTTTACACTTTAAATGCGTCGGTTGAAGCCTCACCTCGTGTAACATCAGGGGTGGGGAGACACGTAAGCTTACTGAAATGACTAACTGGCGGTATTTCAACGAGAAACGAATAAAATTATATTGGGAGTTTTCGCATGACCTGTTTTTAAATCGGCTATTCCATGATAACTCTTATAATTTCCTTACTCTATGATATCTGTTATGTTGGAAGGTGATTTTGTCGAGCCACGCTGCTAACCTCGTTCTTTGCCGCTCTGACATACACACACCTTTAGGCGAATTGACTTAGGTAAGGTTCCGTATGTTAACCAAGATTACCGATCGGTAAAGAGCGGTTTGACAGCGGTAATACCGGTGACATCGAAATGGTTAGAAACCGCGTTTCATAATCAAACCAGATCTCATAAATGGTAAGGTTACGAAACGGAAACCAAAAAACCAAGAACCGTGGTTAACTTACGGAACTTCACCTTAAGTTGATCTGACTCGAGTGAGCGTAAACAAAACTCGCAAAATGTGGAATGTTTTTGAAAATTGAATTTTGAATTAAAATATTATTTGCTTTCTTGCAGCCGCCGCCATTGCAAATACGTGGTAAATATCGAAGCGGGCAGTACTAAATTTATTATTTCCCTGCCTACGTTTCTAGTAGCGTGGACCTGTCTATATGTATATCGCTGTAAATGTATGTATTTCCTAAATGCGCCCAATATTATAATGACTTTAGTGTCACCTAGGGCTAAACACTTGAAATAAATACAGGATGGCCCACCATATTCGACACGGTCTGTAGCTGGATAACCATGGGGTTTTAAAAAAATTAAATACTGGAACATGTACAGGTCGGATAAGACCACAGTATAAAATTATTTAAGTCTATACAGGGTGTCTCAAAAAGTGTGACGTATCAAAGTTATATTTTTTTAAATGGAACACCCTATATTTTATGACGGTTTCAGATTCTACTTTAAAAAATAACTCAAGTTTGTTTATAGTACTAAGTGTCTATTTTTATTCGTTTTTGTTACATTTGATTTTTTTGAAAAATGCAGAGGTAAAATTAAATTGATTTTACTTTTAACACTTTTAACACTTTAAACTTTAAAATGTGTAATAAGATTAGAAAAAGTCTGCCATATCATACATATGTCAAATCAAGATCAAATATTGTACAGGGTGATCAAAAAATAATTTCAATTTTTCAGAAAATCAAATAGCCATATCTCTCTTATTTTAAATGGAACACCCTGTATTTTTTTACGTCACATGATGACAAATAAAATACTCTTTCAAATGGTGTGTAGGTTGCCTATACCTATCTTTTGTGCTTTTTAGTAAAATCTGTTTTTACAAATTTTTAGTCTAAATGTTTATTTAAATTAAAGTTGGCTGTGACAGCAGCCATTAATATTTTTGTTAAGAAAATAACAACGACCATTTATTGATTACTAGTGTTTTAGTCAGTTTAAAAGAAATTTCGACGATTTTAAATAAAAACCCTTCTTCTACAACAACAGGATGATATAGTACGGGTAGGATGTGAAAAAATGGTTTACTTTAGTCTAGAGTTAATCCTAAAAAATATTCTAGGAAAAACCATCTGATAACCTTAATAGTTGCTTTAAAAAATTTGACACAGTGATTATGGATAATGGAAGAAACGAGTTATAGGTCACAGAATATCGTCATAACTGACCAGAGGCGTTATTAGGATTGTTTAAAAACACAAGTTTTATCATTACCTCATTTCGCTGAAATAAGTGTTAATGGAAGTAGCATTATAAGCATGATATGATTTTTTTTTCTGTGAATTTTAAAAATAGTGGCAGATAATACCAAATCTTTTAATTTTGTACTTTTTTCCAACAAATTTACATTTTGCAATAACGGCTTAGTAAATAGGCATAGCTATATCACAGCCTACTTATATTTAAATAGACATTTGAAATAAAAATATGTTAAAACGGAATTTACTTAAAAAGTATAAAAGATAGGTATAGGCAACCTATAACCATTTGAAAGAGCATTTGGTTTGTCATCATGTGGTGTAAAAAAATACAGGGTGTTCCATTTAAAATAAGAGAGATATTGCTATTTGACTTTCTAAAAATTGAAATTATTTTTTGATCACCCTGTATAATCTATGATTTCGATATGACCTACGTATGATAAGGCAGACTTTTTTCTAATCTTGTAACAAATTTTAAAGTTTAAGGAGTTTATATTGTTAAAATAAAATTAATTTAATTGCACCCCTGCATTTTGAAAAAAATCAAATATTACAAAAACGAATAAAATTAGACACTTGGTACTATTAACAAACCTAAATTATTTTTTTATGTAGAATCTGAAACCGTCATAAAATATAGGGTGTTCCATTTAAAAATATAACTTTGATACGTCACACTTTTTTGAGACATCCTGTATAGAGTACAATAATTTTATACTGTGGCCTTATCCGACCTGTATATGTTTCAGTATTTACTTTTTTCAAAAACCCCATGGTTATCCAGCTACAGACCTTGTCGAATATGGTGGGCCACCCTGTATATAATACTGGTTCTAGTAACTTAAAATCTAGGCAGTCTATATATTACATTTTTTTGTGTGGTTGATTCATGTAAAACTAAACAAGTAAATTATTTAAAATCATTACTTCACTGTACATACCTTGATTTTGATGTCCAACCGTCTGGTTCTACAGTGCCTTCTGATTTTTGGGGCTCCATATTTTTTTTTATTCCTAGTGTCCAAACTTGCAAAATCCAATCTATTTATTTATTATTTTTATTATCTCGAACATATGCAAACTCCGAGTGTATTTAATAATATTATCAACCTGTATTTATCCTATCTTATCTTATCAAACTAAAAAATGGGTCTGATTGACATTAGTACAATTTATTAAAAAACAGATCAAGAGATATTTTTATGCAAAAAACGTAGTGTCGTTGAAAAAAATCGTAGAAGAGCTTTCAAAAAGTAAATAAATACCTTGATAAATTGTGCAAAGATTTTCTATTTTTTTATAATAAAGCAAAAAAAAACAATCAAAATCGACATTTGTAATGTAAAATTCAAAAATTCGTAGCTCAACAACTGTTTACTCTAGAAATTTAATTTTTGCGCCTCGATAAAAGTACAAACCAACGACGTTGGTACAAACACTTGGCATTGCTAGGAATACTTAAAAATTTAATTATTAATATTTTTACTGTATAAAAATAATCTATACAAATGTCTTTTTTTTAATCGTTTTTAACTAGCCTTTCCATTAAAACTATTAATACCAGTATGATAAAATTTGTTTAAACTAACAACATAAATTGTCACCTTATCAGGTATTATATCTTAATTCTAAAGCAAATATGAAAATTAAACATGTTTATTTTTGACGTGACAACGTCTGATAATTCGATGGATCCGGCTGCACGCACAAAAAAACATGACTCATGCAGCGTTCCATTTAAAGCTTGAAGTGCAAGTGAGAGCGCGGAGGAGGAACAATCAGCTTCCGCGTTCGACATATGTT
Organism: Listronotus bonariensis; assembly: GCA_014170235.1. Classification (NCBI taxonomy): domain Eukaryota; kingdom Metazoa; phylum Arthropoda; class Insecta; order Coleoptera; family Curculionidae; genus Listronotus; species Listronotus bonariensis. The sequence continues at coordinate 39,742 of JACEGR010003323.1, forward strand.
TCTCTCCTACTTTGAGCGGTCTGCCTGCTATACAATAAAACATTTACATGTTTTCGTCAAGTAGGAAGTGCGAATATGGTGTAAATTGTTTAACTTTCTTTTGAAAAATGCAACCATTCCATCAGTATTTTCTTATGACGTTACCACGTTCAACTATCGTCAGTAAAACCGACTTTGCAGACAACCTATTCTTTTAAATAAACTGTGGACTAAGTGTGGACCTCATAGATAACCTACATTTAGATCCGCAGTGGCAAGCAGCATTTTTCGGATTTTTACGACCTCGCGCAGTGGGTGGACGAACATGCGCCCTTAAAAGCCGTGGCAAAATACAAACACCGGCACCCCGTACCCTTCGTCCGTGGTCTGACCGTAACGCTCATTAGCTACCGTACTTCGAACAGAAAACCAGGACGCCGTCAAGAAATTCTTTCCTATAATGCAAATAGTTTGTTTGGGTCCGGGTGCGTTTACCCTCAACTGGCTTGCGTACAAACCGGTTTTTTCGCCCATGAAATGTAACTTTTGTTTCGCGCCGGATATAATATTGGCAATCCATCGAGATTAGTGGTGGACCTACGTAAAAGAGGGTTTCCTAACCATCCTACTAATCACACAATAATCTGCAATTTATAAAATAAAACAAGTTTTAAATTTTTAATAAATTTATTTAAATAATATCTAAAAACTATTTAAAGAACCTCTGACTCCTTCAGTTTACTTTAATACCTAATATTGTTGCTAGTGGTAATCAAAGTGGAAAAATACATTTTTGCACATCAGGCAGTGCCGTATTATCCATTAGGCTGACTAGGCTAGGCGGTAGACAGGGGAGTTTATAAAAAGTCTAGGTTGGGTGGGGATTTTTGGTGACTAATTTCTAAGGTGCTTTGGAATGAAATAAGCGCGAAAAAGAGGAAATAACTTTTTTTTTTGGTGATCAAATTTTATTTCGGGTGGTGAAGTAAGGCAGTAAAGCCTGATTTATAGTTTCAGTAACGTAAAACTTAAGACTTAAGCGTTAAGACGTAAGAAGTAAGCAGTAATGACAAGTCAATTTATATAGTTCCTTAATTTAAAGTATCTCCTTACGGTTTTTTATGTTATGAATATTGTTGTTGTCATTTTTAAAAATGTATTTTATAAAATATAATTTAGGTTGATTGGCTCTTTGCTGTTTACAAAAGACATAAACGACAACAAAAATAAAATTTAATGTAAAATGGCCCATAAATAACCAAAAATGTAAACATGACGCTGCCGATTATCGGCGAAAACGACCGATGACAACCGAGCCGTAAAGACTTAAGACTTAAGAAATGAAAATGAACCATTTCTTACTTCTTACGACTTACGGCTTAATTGTTACTGCTTAAGTTTTTGGCACTATAAATTATCAGGTTACTTGTTCATTTTTCTTACGGCTTAACGTTAAGTCTTAAGTCTTACGTTACTGAAACTATAAATCAGGCTTAAGGCGCCTGGCATTCAAAGTAGGCTCCACGGAGGAAAGGACCTTTTTTTTCGCTCTTCAAAAATTTTTATGATGGAAAATGAGCGCTTCGGGAATTCTAGCCTAGGGCGCCTCAAACAGTTAATATGGTCCCTGACATCAGGGACAAAAGTGGTTACTTTAGTCCCCTGTTTCAGGGGTCAAAATAATAATAAAGTAAAAAGTGACATAAACAAGTGTTGTGATACTATTTTAACATTTTTTTTTGATAGACTGCCCTAATTTTCTTGAATTTTTTCTGTAACATTTTTTTATCCTTTGACGAATACTTTTTGCTTTGGGATTAAAAGTTACCCTTTAGTCCCTTGGCGTATAATGTACTATTACGAGTTAAATAAAGAGAACTTTTTTAAAGGCCTTACATCAATGTTTATTGAAATATGACAAAAATTAGATAAGTATTAGAACTCAAAAATTATGACAAAAAGCAATTTTCGGTGTTGGTAAAGTCAAGGGGTACGTACACAAACAATAGGAATTATTACTAAAATGATGGTGCGTAGTTGACTTAATCTATACCGGAGTATAAACGGTCATGCAAAACTGTCACATCTGCCAAAAAGCCAAAGCTCGCGCGCAAATTTGACCGTGTGTATTTAAAAACTGCCAGATCTGACTTGGCATGCGACTCGATGTCCGAGTTTGATTTTTCGTGGCGCGCGTCGTGCAAACTTGTGCATGTATAGGACACGTCAGTTAACGTTTCAGTTTAAGAACGTCGCTTAGAGGGTAATATTGTTTGTTTTGAGTTAACAAAATGGCTTATTGGCGCCAGGAAGATGTATTGCGTGATTTTATAGATATGTACCAAGGCTATTCATGCTTTTGGAAAGTTAAAAGTAATAAATACATTGACAAAAATGAAAAAATCTTTTCGCCAAATTACGCTTATGCTCAAGTTGATCACACCACCAGCTGCCAAAACTGACGGTGAACTGACAGGTACATCTGAATCGTGTGTATCAAAAGCGTCATTTGACATTTGCTCTCATGCAAGTGCGTTTCTGGTTTGCATGACCGGTTATGCTCAAAATATGAGTTTTATCGATTTTTGCATTAGCAAAAGTGAGGGGCCTAGTTTTAAAGTCTACAATCTTCATTTACACTTTTTAAAACAACAGGAAGATAAATGTCCCAATAATTACTTTTTTTTATCGCCGAATTTAAATAACTCACTTTTTAGGCCATGAGTACATCCATAACGGAGTATTCAAACTAAAAAGTAATGCCTTACATTTAGGGTATAGGTTCTGTATAAAAAAATAATTATTTATTACTAGCTATGATTCCCGGCTTCGCTCGGGAGTTGATATGATATTACGTGGTAGTTGAAATAAAAAAAAAAAAATATGACTTAAAAAGTAAAAAAAGTTATTAAAAACATTTTCTCATTATTTACAATGCTTTGGGCATATGGCTCATCAATGACTGTAAAAATTAATAATTATCAGCATCAAGGCGTCTAGCGACCTGAAGCGGTTTGACAAGTCTTAACGAAGACGAAACACGTGTCACCGTCTTGGTCGGGCCCGGGGTATTCCATTTTCTTTTGGAGACTCCGTAATTTTTAAACAACCAACCATAGTAGCCGAATTCTTACAGGGTATTTTTTAATTATTAATTTTTACAGTCATTGATGAGCCATATGCCCAAAGAACTTTACCTTTTATTAATGTATTTATATCAAGGCTCAAGAACCATTCACTTTTATATTATATCGCAGTTTGGGTGAAAAATACTGCTTTCAATATGATTTTTATCATATTTTTCAGTCACTGCTGTACGCCACCTACCTAGTTTTGGCAAAACTACTCATCCGAATTCTGCAAACCCGCAGACTGATGAGCGGCCAGTTTCCATATGGTTTGTTGGCATAACAGTATGTTGCATTTTTAACTTTCGCCATATACAACTAGATGGCGCACTTTTACCTACCACCTTTAACCTCTCGATGCTATGGCTGGTTTTTAAATTTCTTGGTGAGATGGCACCGCTGTCTGTATTTATTAGTTCTGAACGACGGAAAGAATATTTACAGTCAGTCGGGGCTTCATCAAGGCGTCTAGCGACCTGAAGCGGTTTGACAAGTCTTAACGAAGACGAAACACGTGTCACCGTCTTAGTCGGGCCCGGGGTATTCCATTTTCTTTTGGAGACTCCGTAATTTTTAAACAATTTTATTATATATATATATATATATATATATATATATATATATATATATATATATATATATATATATATATATATATATTAATTAATAGAAAGGTAAAGTTCTTTCGGGACTCCTTTTAAGTTTTATCGGCACGCACATTTTATCAACTTAGTTTTATTATATACTAGCTATGATTCCCGGCTTCGCGCGGGTGTTGATATGAGACCCAAATAACCGTTGTTCTGAATGAAGTTCAAATACTCGACAGCAGATGGCGCCACTACATTTAATTTTCAAGTTGAAGGGTTGGAAAAGCCCTTATATCTTTAAAAATACACCCTTTAGGTTAAAACGGGAACTTTCTTGTTTAAGGGGGATAAAGGGCTATCACATTATATAAGTCCCTTTATCGTATCGGGACTTCTTTTTAAGTTTTATCGGCACGCACATTTTATCAACTTAGTTTTATTATATACTAGCTATGATTCCCGGCTTCGCGCGGGAGTTGATATGAGACCCAAATAACCGTTGTTCTCAATGAAGTTCAAATACTCGACAACAGATGGCGCCACTACACTTAATTTCCAAGTTGAAGGGTTGGAAGAGTCCTTATATCTTTAAAAACACGCCCTTTAGGATTAAACAGGAACTTTCTTGTTCGAGGGGGAATCAAGGGCTATCACACTATATAAATCCCTTTATCGTATCGGGACTCCTTTTTAAGTTTTATCGGCACGCACATTTTATCAACTTCGCGCGGAAGTTGATATGAGACCAAATAACCGTTGTTCTGAATGAAGTTCAAATACTCGACAACAGATGGCGCCACTACACTGAATTTCCAAGTTGAAGGGTTGGAAGAGTCCTTATATCTTTAAAAATACGCCCTTTAGGGTAAAACGGGAACTTTCTTGTTCGAGGGGGATAAAGGGCTATCACACTATATAAGTCCCTTTATCGTATCGGGACTTCTTTTCAAGTTTTATCGGCACGCACATTTTATCAACTTAGTTTTATTATATATAATGATAATAATGATTAAATATCAAAATACGTGTGTTATATGTATCTACAATAATTGTGTTTATTTAATTTATAAGGTAGTAGTAGTAGTAGTTCTAATAACAGCTAATAAAATATATTTTCATGCCTTCCGGGTTTATTATTTAATGCCAGTGGGTTGTGTCTACTTGATTCTCCTCCATATCGTCCTCTGTTTGGTAGAGAATGTCGCTTTTCCTCAGAACGTGGTGTGGTATAATAATTACTGCTTTCTTCAGCAAATACACCACCAAACGATCTACGACTACCGTCTGTAGATTTAGTTAACCCCAATTTAATTTTTGGCCTTGGAATACTCTTGTTGTCACTAAAAGAAACAATATGTTTTTAGTTCATTTACCCAATAGACACATAAGAATACAGACGTCTTAATGTACTGGGTGTCCCAAAGGTGCTCAATGGGATTTCTAAAACCATAACCCTGGTTTCTCACTAAGCCGAATTTGCCGGACAGAGTGGTAAAAAATTATATGGAGGCTTTGAGTTTGCCGACTTTCCGGATTCTTAACGTGTGAAAGGTCCGTCGCCGAGTTCCCGTCGCTAATGTGAAACGAGAGTAACGGCGTTTTCACAACTAGTGTTGGGCGATATATCAATAACCGCGATATTTCACCGGTGAATGGAAAATCACTGGCGCTACCGGTGATTTACTTTTTGCAAATACGGTGATCAGTGATTGAAGCGAATACTGCAATCGGCATCGACACGACACGCATTGGATGATCGCTGATGGCGCCGATCGAAATATGATATACCTATGAATTATTATTTAAAAATAATATGTGAAGGAAAACAGTGATTTAAGCTAATATGATATTTATATTGTTTGGACGTGGAGGGTGGCGGGCACCGCCAAGCCATGTGAAAGACTGTTTTCCAAAGCCGGGTTAATATTAATCGACCGTAGAAATAAATTAAGTGCAAACAAAGCTGAAAAACTAATCTTTCTTAATGCTAATTTTTAATTTTCATTGGGAAAACAGTAAGCTATATATTTTTTTATTTTTATTTATTTAAAGAATTAAAAATTTTTATTTTTATTATGCGTTTTCGTTTTGCTTTAAAAAAGTTTTTTATTTTATATTTATCTTTTTTGTAATTCAATTTAAGTTAAAAATGTTAAAATGGTGTTCGATTAATAAAAAATGTGTATTTTTTTTTTTTTTTTTTTGAAAGTAGGTATTGAATAAACCCTTAAACTTGATATTATTTTTATACATAATAATATTGCAATAGGTATATCACATAAAGCTTGTTGTTGTCACACCTTATATAAAAATGATTATTTGAGTTACGAACCCAAAAAAAAATAGATATCGTAATATTGCTGTTAATTTAATTTGCAACATAATATTTATTTTTATAGAATCAATAAATATTATGCTGCATGTCAGTGAAAACCGATATGAGCTGCTTAAATAATATATTCGTATTAGTTGCCAGACACCGAGCTGTTTTTATATTTCCATTTTTAGTTAAATATTTATGTATATTCAAGTCACTGCAGTGATTGAAATCACTGTTTAAAATCACGGTGATTTAGAAATCACTGTCGCCGTTTCACTGGTCACCGAAAAATCACCGTATTTCCGAACATTAGTGCGAACTACCACCGACGCTATCAAAGTGTATGGAGTCTTATGAGGCTTTTCACACGTTAAGAATCCAGAAAGTCGGCAAACTCAAAGGCTCCTTATAATTTTTTACCACTCTGTCCGGCGAATCCGGCTTAGTGTGAAACGAGGGAAACTCTTGTTTCACATAAGAAGTGGGAAGCATAACAACGAGTCATAGGTGCCTGGCCAAATTGACAAAATTTGATAAATACTTTATATCTCCAAAATAAATCAAGTTAGCCATGATATTCACCACTAAAATTGTTTCAAAATTAAAATCGAGATTGCGCAATCAGATTTGTTCTATCTCTTTTAGTTTTTGCTATATCCTACAAGGTCAACGAATAGGCGCCACCCTGTACATTTACGTGCATTATTGCAGGACGTCATTAATTTTTTAAATTTTCAGTGTTTTTTTACATTTTCTTAAAGTCGGTTTAATTTTTTTATTTGTTTATTTTTTTCTTTTTTGTTAGTTATTATTTTATCACTATTTCTATATTTATCTACAAGATGCAGATATCTGATAATTTTAGAAAGTATATATTAAATAGATCTAGGTGAGTCCCAAATCGTTGCCCTTAATATATCCAAAGCTTTTGACCAGGTCTGGCATGCCGCACTTCTTAATAAAATTCCCTCCTATGGGTACTAAACTCTGTACTTGGCTTTCTAGTTATCTATCTGATTGACGTATATCAGTTATTGTGGACGGCAACACTTCAAGCTTTCACCAAGTAAATGCTGGAGTGCCTCGGGGCTCAGTTCTGGCACCAACATTGTTTCTTCTTCACATCATCGACCTTCTCTCGTCCACAACTAATTCCATTCATAGTTTCGCCGAAGACAGTACCCTTCACTCCGGTTTTCAGGTTCCTAAACCCATCACTAAACCTGATTTGGAAAACAGACGCAGAGCGATGCAGATATCTCCTTCGCAGAATATTAATTTAATATTGGATTGGGGCATCAATCATCCTCTACTTATGAGCGGCCAAGTTTTACAGAGCAAAGACACCTTCAATCTTGTGGGCGTCACATTTGAAAGTAACTGGCATAAACACATTTTATCTATAGCCACGGCAGCTTCAAAAAAGCTTGGATTTCTCTTTCGAGCCAAAAGTATTTTTCCCCTTCTAATTTATACACTTTGTATGTGTCCCAAATCCGACCTTCCTTGGAATATTGTTCTCATATCTGGGGTATGGCGTCCCCCACTACCCTAAGCATTCTTGATTCCATTCAAAGAAGAGCTATTCGTCTCATTAATTATCCCTTACTTACAGAAAGGCTTCCTTCTCTTGCCCATCGTCGGGTTGTGGGGGATTATTCGCTTTTTATAGGTACTTCCATGGCTTCTGCTCTGAAGAATTGTCCAGTATAGTTCCTCCACTCATGGTTCCCACCAGAGAAACTCGTAGTGCCGCGCGTATGCATCCCTATACGGTCCAACTGGAACAGGCCTTGAACTTTCCACTTTGTTCGTTCTTTTATCCCTAGAGTTTCTAGAATGTGGAACCTGCTGCCCGCGGAGGTCTTTCCTTCCCCCCAAATCTTCAAGTATTTAAGTCTCGTGTCAACAAACTCCCTCTTACCTCGCTTAAGACACCCACGGTACGTTAGTATTTAGGCTTTTAGCCTTCGTGGTTTGTCCAAAGATAAAAAAAAGATGTACTCGTACGTGCACGGAAATTTATGTTCTTTTTCTTTTAAGTTTGTTTATTATCTTTTTTTTTTAATTTGCTGCCGGCTGTCCATGAAAGCGGTTTTACGCTCGCGGATAATAATTCAGCGTTATGATTGGTTAGTGCAAATTTAAAATGTTTTTCCCGCCATTTTCGACACGGATCCGCAAAAAGTTGATAATGAAGTTAAATTTTTGCGTTCCCCTGAATGTGCGGATTTTCAAATTAATAGCCAGAAACTATCACCTTGAACTAGTTGATGAGCTTGATGAGTTGTTGCTTGAAGATAAGACAAGACGTTAAAGATCCATTTTAAATAAAAGAAGTGTTATGGACCACATTAACTACACTTGTTTTAATTATTTACTTTAGTATGATATTTGACGAAAACAAAAATTTATCCTACTTTCAATACGACCAAAAAGACAAAAAAGGAGGAAAAGGTATTGGGTTAGAAAAATTTTTTAGAAAGAAAAGTTCATAGTTAATATTATACTTCATTAGAGGAGTTAAGACAACATGATGATGAAAAACACTTCAATTATTTAAGAATGTCAAAGGAGCATTTTGACAACTTGTAACAGAAAGTTGGGTCAACTATTAGTAAGTCCCACACAGTTCGTGAGCCAATAACTGCAGGCGAGCGTCTAGCTTGTACTTTAAGGTAAATAGGTAACAAAAAAGTGTATGTGGTAAATAAAAGAATAAGACAAGCTATTAACCAAAGTTGCCTAATTTGCTGAATTTATTATTATCCATTATCCAATCCATTTGCCATCCCACAGACAGATGATGATTGACATCTAGTGACCTTCACAACCGTAATATCAACCAAAGAAAATTCTAACATAAAATCACCATATTCAAAACAAAAAGCTTCAATATTTTCCTCTACAATTGACGTGTCAGCGGATTTTCTGCGCGTATTTTTAATACGCGGGCGGGAAACCGCTCTCATGGAGAGCCGGCTTAATGCCTAGGTCTCATGTACGGTAAAATATTGCGGAACCTCGGAAGTCCGGAATCACTGATCATGACTACAAAATCGAAATTTTATTGGGCTTTCGGCAGCCATGTTGACAAAGTGACAGATCCGTGACAGTTCCGAAAAAAGTTGAAAATTTTTAACTTTTCGTGCTTGTCAGGTATTTTTGTTAATATTGTTAGTTAAAAAGGTAGTCTTATTCAAATTTATAACGTAAATACATGTTTTTTTGCCTCCATAAACAGACGACTTTTTAAAATTGCGCCAATCCGCAGTTCCGGATTTACGCAGTTTTTGTTCCTATGAGGACTAGGCATAACCGTTGTTCAAGATGTCTGTGCTTCCCGTCAGTTGTGGTATGTGTACGGTGTGGTTAACCCCACTTCTTTATCTATTTCTTTTATCATAATAACAGCACTCTGGTGTCGGTGGTCGATAAAATGATCTATAAACTCAACATCATGTCTGCATTCTTATAGTCGCTTTGTAAAGTATTTCTAATCTATACCACAAGAATAAATCTATTAACCAGAAGGATATCTCGAAGGCGGCTTCTTTGATGTCTCCTAGCGCGTCTCATGACCTCGAACTGCATATTTTGCAGGCGTTTCATGAGCGTACCTAAGAAATTAACATGTTTAGGCGCCTATCTCTTAAAAATATATTTTAATATTATTATAATGCATTTTATAACATCTATGCAATCAAATAAAACAGATGCTTTAATAATATGTCGTATTGAGATATATTAATAATTATTATGAAATGTGTCTATTTATTTTCGCATATGACAATTTTTTATTTTTCATATTTTTGAAGTTTCTATTTATCCATTTGAGGGTATGGAATAGTCTAACTGTAACAAACCATTTAATTAAATAACTAATTGGAAATTGTTCACAAGGATGTAAAAACTATTTTTAAACGGTTTTACTTGACCTGTTTGTTATTTATTTGGAATTATTTTTTGGGTCAAATCTAGTAATTGAAATTTGACCCCTTCCTGACGACCGATCGATCTGAAATTTGGTACACTTCCTTAGTCTTGATGACAATACAATATAACATATTCTTTATGATTGTAAATCCAACATGGCCGCCGATACAAAATGGCGGATTACATATTACTTTACTACAACCTCAATATGGGTATCAAATTAAAGGGCTTTATTGGTAGAATAGAACCCACTATGAAAAAAATAAAATCCAAGATGGCCGCCGCCACAAAATGGCGGATTATATATTTTTTTTCACAAATACCTCAATATGGGTATCAAATGGAAGGGCTTGATTGGTAGAATAGAACCCACTATAAAAAAATTAAAATCCAAATGGCCGCCGCCACAAAATGGCGGATTACATATTTTTTCTCACAACTACCTCAATATGGGTATCAAATGAAAGGGCTTGGTTGGTAGAATAGAGCTCACTATAAAAAAATAAAATTCAAGATGGACGCTGCTGCAAAATGGCGAATTACATATTTTCCACAACTACTTCAATATAGAATCGTTGGTTAGTTCTGGTTAGTTATAGTAAGGCGAACTCAATAGAATGAGAAGTATCAACTAACAACAAAACTAAAAACTTGAAAATAAATTATGTAAAAAAACTTTTTATGTTAAACGGTTTTATTGTACTAAAAGCTAAAAATAATTCGGTAAGTCCTAGCTACCAGATCGCACCAATCTTCTCATCAATCTGGGGTATTGATCAGACAAATAATAAAATCGTTGGGCAATTGACATTTCTATCATAATATTTACTCTGGATACGCTTCAGTTTTTTAAAATATGTATTGTATAATTTACACAAGTGTCTATTTATTTTTCCATATGACAATTTTTCTATTTTTAACATTTTCAACGTCTCAAGGAAATCTGTAAAATTTGTTCGCACCATCATCGTAGGATTTGTTTTTACAATTTTTAAAACTGCAAACAAGGCCTACTTTTTTCTTTCTTCTTCCATGATAGGTAATTAATTACACAATTCACAGAAAAATCACTAAACAGAATATTATAGTCCAGAAAAATAAAACGTATCGCAATAAACTATATAAAATACATTGACCGTTACCGAGTCGTTGCTTCGCCTTTCACTACTGCACTGGCAATTTCGGTTTAGAATTTCGGTTTAGTAGCCCTCGAAGGTCACAGCCTGCGCCGCTCAAGGTAAAAGAGATATCCTTCTGGTTAATATATTTATTCTTGTGTCTATACGTTTGGTATTTCGGCAATACTTCACTATAATAGAATAGGAGGGGACTGGAAAACCTAAAAATAAAATATGCTTTTATTAACGTAAAAAGCCAAATAATATTTTGTTTAAATTTATTTTTCCTCACAACTTTAGTCAGATCATCAATAGTTTTAAATGGAAACCTTTCCACATTTTTGAGGCGCGTCCAAGGGATGTAAGAACTTATTTTTATGGTTAGATTATTACCCAAGCAGCAAGCTGACGTCTTCTTGACGTCTCTTTTAAGTCATTTTTGGTCACATTTGGTCAGCAAAGACGTCATAAGATGACGACAAAATGACGTTAAATTAACCTCCCTAAGTCACAGAAAAAGACGTCTCGTTAATGAAGTCATAATCACGTCTTTAAGATGAAAAAAATTAACCCATATACTTTTTTGTAAAGCTTAAATGATCCGATATTTTTTTTTTTATTGAAATAGGAATAAACTCTTTACTGCTTGCAATTTCGTTGTACTGCAAGGTCGCATCTCTCTGGGCACTGTCCAACCTGGAGATGCAGATTTTCACACTACCTGAAGATGTTTCTTTCAAAACTAATTGAGATCACCAACCGCAGACCGGTCTCGAACTATTTACGGTACGGTGTAGGCAATAAAAAACGAAGATGTTGAATAACCGTAGTGATTTATAGTCCATTGCGCCATCTATCGGTAGAGTTTTTTCCTATTTCAATTTTGTAAAATTATTAGTCTCATTTTTCTGTCATATGATATTTCGGATGGATTTTGACACAAATCATAAAATGTCACAAAATTTTTCTGGCGGGTTTTCTAAACATGACGTCTTTTAATTTTTATTAGCTAGTATGACAAAAAATGACGTCAAAAAGATGTCACTTCAACGACGTCAAAAACACGTCATTAAAAATGACGTTAAAATGACGTCATAATGACGTCCTATGACCAAAAATGACCAAAAATTACTTAAAAATGACGTCATAATGACGTCAGCTTGCTGCTTGGGTAAAAATAATTTAAACTGAAAGTCCTTAAACCTCTATTTAGAGGTTGCAACCTTTACAAATTTATTACTTATTTTATGCGGAATGTCACTTAATACAGAATCAAGCTAATTTACTCGACCGATTTTAAATTGACCTTATGGGCTTGATTTTGCCCATATGCGCGCTTCAGAAAGTTAAAACCAGAAACGTATATTATTTAAACGTCGACGACCGACCAATCGTATCGTTTCTCCCTCGGTTGAGGTGGTTAGCGGAGGACATTTATGAAAATTCGCTAATACCGCTCGGTAAAAAATAGTTTTGCAAAACAAGTAAATTAGACAGAAAAGAACTAATTTGCTTTTGGCAATTCTATACACATATATACCCAGCAAACACTATTTGCCGGCAATGTACATTTTTCATATTGGCATTGATGGTAAAGTATTGGCAATTGGTGGCAATATTATGCCAACATCTTATACGCATTAAAAAGTCTACCCTAAATAAACACTTAATTGCCAATAAATTTTACATGCAGGCGAATTGCCGGCAACCATACAAAAATGGCGGCATACCAATCCTGATTAAATAAAGCACGTGTTTTTGTTGCAGGCAAATAAATATTGGATTTTTGAAGGCAAACCTTCAACGCATATTCATACTTTTTAAACCATATTATTAACATTGGTATTTAACTAACATTAAAGCAATTTTTTTGATCTGTTTTATTTATAATGGCAGCTAAACAACATTATTTTATGTTTTTTACATAATTTTAAGGAAATGGCCTTTTCATAACATTTTATTGTTAAAAATCATGCAAATAAAAATTAGGTCAAACAAAATGTTTATTATGTATTTTGGAGCGAATAAAAATAAAATGATGGTAAAATTAGCTACGTTAATTTCGACCGAAGGTGACCACTTTGTGCATTTGTTTTCTACGTGGTTTTCTAGCTTTTTAGTTTCTTTTTAAAGAAAAGAGTTTTTTAATAGACATAATTAATATATTCATTACCTAATAAGTGTGTGTTGTGTGATTAATTGGTGATGGCTAGTCGAGAAGGCAAGATATTCAAGTGGACTGTTAGGAGCTGTAAACATTTTATTTAAAACCTTATTAAAAGTTTTAAAGACGTGTTAATAAAAATATTAAATATATTTAATAGTTTTTTTGACATACCGATAGATGGCGTAATGGACAATAAACTACTACGTTTCTGCAATATCTTCGCTTTTTATCTTCTAAACCGTAGCCATTAGACAAAAATAATTCGAGAGCGGTCTGCGGTAGGTGATCTCACTTAGCTTTGAAAGAAATATCTTCGGCTAGTGTAAAAATCTGCATCTCCAAGTTAGACAGTGTTCCGAGAGATGGTACTTTGCATTGCAAGGAAATTGCATGGAGTAAGGAGTTTTTTCCTGTTTTAATTTTCAAATAAAATATCGCATTATTTTAGCTTTTAAAAAAAAGTATATGCGACAATATTCGTCAATAAGACGTCAGCTTGCTGCTTGGGAGTATCTGCATTTGCCCACTTTCGTGTCTTTTTGTTATCTTTTTGCCAATAACTTATTAATGATGGATGCCATCATCTTAAACGCATTTTTTTGCCAATAACTTATTAATGACGGATGCCATCACATTATCTGCAACACGTGGCCTAATAACGGCCAATTGCCCACTTTCGCGTCTTTTTGATACCTTTTTGCCAATGCCTTGCCATTAAAGAGTGTTGGCAATGCCAGTAAATTAAATGTACAACGCCGGCAAAAATGTTATATGGGTACATTTGTGTCGGCAAAACTACGTTTTGAAAACGTTTTTTTTTACGTTTACTAAACGTTTTTTATAGTCCCTAAAACGTTTTAGGAACAGGTTTTTAAAGTTTTTTGGGACGTTTTAAAAATGTTGTTGTATATGTTGTATTGCTGAATTTATACAGATAAATAACATTAAAATAAAATAAGAATAACCAATTATTTCACAGATTGATCACATAACCTTTATTTGGAACTTTTATTGAGTTATTCTTATTTTATTTGTCTGTATAAATTAAGCTTATGTTTTTATCTGAATGTTTTGACATTTAAATAACAAACTACTTTTATTTTAGATTATGTATAAATACCCTTATTTATTAAATTATGCTTTAATAACACAACCTCTATCACTACGTTTATATTGAAAGCTGAAGCTGGCTTGAAAACAAAGCGGCTTTGAAGCGAATTCCAAGTCTACGTGTTTATTTCGGTGGCTTGAAAGTCGATTGAAAATCGAGGTCAAGCACATTTCAGGCCATCGTCATACGCACGCGGCAGTTTTGCATCCAACTTCACCGTAGAAATAAATGCAAAAACAAACCTCACTTTTTAATTCGTCCCGCGTTTGGTGTGCTGTTGTTGTGTGAGCGTGTTTTAAAGTTTTTATACCTGTTTCTCAATTCATAGTTTCATAAAAATGTTAAAAACAATGACCTTTACACGTCAATGGTTAAAAACATAATATGAAATTGACACTGATGACGTTCGAGGAAGCATTCATCTGAAGTTAGGCACTTATTAATCCCGCTTGAATCGTTTATTGCTATATTCCTTTTATGTTCCAGAACTGCCCGGAGCGACACCCAGAAGTGTTCCTTTACAATTTTTTGACATTTTTTCATGTTGTAGAACCGTTCTTGACACTGTTGACAGTTCAGAGAACGGTTCAGAATGGTTCTACAAGGTAAAAGGAATACAGTAAATATCGTGTTTTAATCGGCTTCAGTGAAGTCAACCCTACTTATTTTCAGGCTTGACTTGGACGATTCAAGTCACTTTCAAGCGCGTTTATATCGCTTTTTTCAAGCCACTTTTTAAAAGCCGCTTTAACTCAAGCTATCTTTAACTATTCGATATAAACGTAGTGTATGTATATACAGTTACGGCCAAAAACATAAGAGTGCATATCATATTTTAAAATTACTTGTGTTTATATTTACACTTAAGAGTACAGAAACAACAAGCACTCTACCAGCACTAGTACAATTATCAGTTAGTTGGCTAAATTAATTTTAGTGAACCAAGACAAAAAAAACAGCACATTACAAAATACCAAAGGAAAACAGCACATCAGGGAATACTAATAGTATAAAATTCACTAAAATGCAATTTTACAACTTGCAATGTCATTCCCTAATGACAGAAAGATTTGAGGGTACGTTCATAGCTAAAAGGATTCCCTGGGTAGGGTAGGGCGGGGCTAGTTGAGCATAGAGGTAAGTTGAGCAATCAAAATATCTCAAAAACTACCGACCGCATGCGAAAGCATTAAATAGCATAAAGAAGGGGTTGTGCGAGGGGAACTCATTGTGCGACCACTAGTGGTGACGCGGCGATCGAGAAAAGTTTCCGTGCGCATTGTTTATTTTGTGATTAAAAAGTAAAATAATTGCAAGCCGGAAAATTTTATCTGTGATAGTTAAATGTATTCCGTTCTCAATCAGGTAAGTGTTAATCTTAAGTAAATTTATTGCAGTTTAATTATGTATAAAGATTTTGGATATAATTCTAACGGTTTTCTAATAAATTTACATTTTCTTTAAAATTTCAGGTTGGGGTTAGTTGAGCTACAGTTGCCCAACTAACCCCACGGTTTTAAGTATAAAATGTTTTTTTAGGAGACGGATTTATAACGGTAAGACTACTGGAGTCTCCTCAGGATTTAAAAGAGGCTACAACCCGAACTTTGTACAAGCAACAAAGAAAACGACCTGACCTATCTAACTTATAAATTTTCTCTGGAAATAGTTTAACCATACCCAAGAAAAGGAGCCAAATCAAACAAAAGATAGAGAAAAGCTGCAATTTTAACAGAAGGCATTACAAGAGAAGCAAAATAAAACTGCCTAAAAAGTTTAAAAAACGAAGATGAATTGATAGGTATTAAATTCAATAGTTAAGCTAAGCCAGGCACGTTGCTGTTTTATTAATAAGATTTGTTGTTTTGTCACTATAAGATTATAAATATAAAAAGCAAATAAATAATTGTCAAAATGTATTTTTATTGTAAACGTATCTAACATTCAAGCCATAATTTGACTATACTTTCCAAGTGCTCCACTAGCCCCATACCCTTGCTCAACTTACCTCACATATGGGGGTACGTTGGGCATACTTGACTATCCATATTAAAATAGATGTAGCTCCTAAATTTGAATTATTAGAAAGAAATTACTATAAACACTATTAATAAGGGATAAATTGCTAATCCATCAGTATGCATTATAAGCCATTAAGACTTATTTTTGAGTAGCTATAACCGATAAAGTGAAAAATTGCTCAACTAGCCCCGCCCTACCCTACGTTCCTAACGAATAATGCTCCTCGAATATTTTTCCAAGAAAAACTTTTATGTGATGAAGAAACTGGGAATAGAGTTAAGAGAGAGAGAACATTAGCTTTTATGAAAAGAAAAGCTGCACTTACCTTTATTGATATTAGAAGTAATAGAATGCCAGCTACACAGTTAAAAATCCAAAGTATAAATCCTCTAGCGCTTATAGTAGCTAATATCCCAAACGCTACTTTTCTTCCTACTTTGTACCTATAAATTTGGTCAATAACATCCTGAAAATTCTCCAACGATGACTCTGATGATGAATTTAAATCAAAATAATCTTCATAGTCAAAAATATTTAATTTAGAGAAGTCGTAGAAAGCTAGGCACATCAACAATATGTCGAGTATACATATGACTATAGTAATAGCTCCTGAAAGCATTAGAACATGTGCCTCATATTTTCGGGATCCCCTTCTAAAAATTGCTAAAACAAATTATTTATTCCTTAAATTTATTGTTGTGACTGTGTCTACTTAAGTTCGAACCAAATGGAAAACTTTTACTTACTTTTATTACTTATTTTACGAAATAAGTTATTTTATGGTAAAAAAGGGTTTTCGTTGATTACCGGAAATTTTATAAGGTGCACTTTTATGACTTCTGAAATAAACGATTCAATTATACCGAGTGTTGCTTCGTCGAGCGGGACATAGGGAATCCCATGTAAATTTTGAAGTGGTCCAATATTGGCTCCCTAATTATTTTAGAAGAAAATATAATTGGGATTTTTAAAGAGCACGAAAAGTTGTACCCACTGTACAAATTTCAGCTCTTCTCAGTCTGCTAGCTAAGAGATAAATGCTAAAATAAGTTACGAATCTCCTATCTTCTTATACCCACCTTGTATTATTAGAAGTTTATAATAAAATACTAGAAAATTATTTAACCTCTTACTCTCAAGTTGTCAGATCAATGTCACATCATTCTTAAATAATGAACTATTTAAATCAAGAAAAAATCCCTATTTTAAAATGGTTTTACCAGGGAAATAGTTATCGAAGAGTAGCGGACATGTTTGCAGCCTATTTTCCCAATAGGTCAATACCAAGTAAATCGACAATAGAACGGACGATAAAAAATTGAAACTACAGGCACAGTAATCAATAATTGCAAATGTGACGAAAATCGACGTGATCTTTAGCCAAACGATTTTTTCTATGGGGACATTTAAAAACTAAGCTACCAATAAACATTATGAAAATTTAGTCCAGCTAAGGAATGCTATTTCCGCTGAATGTGCCAGAATATCGATGTACCAACTAGCCAACGTAAGAAATGAGTCTTATAATCGTTTGGGTTATTGTCTGGCAGTTAATGGAGGCATATTTGAGCATTTGATTAAATCCTCATATTTTCGTCATAAATTGATTTCTAAATGTAGAAAAATTAGTTTTATTGTCTTGCGTAACTGTGAGTGCATGTGTTGGAATTAGCTGTAAACTAAAATGAAATGCGAGGATTCTTTTTGAAATTCCCGTATAAAATTGTTCAGTTTTGGCAATGACATTATAAATTAATGATCTAAATTGTCACTGATAAATCGATATGGTGTTTTTATAGTTGATTTCTAGAGTGCATAATGAGATACTACGTTGCAGAAGTAATAAGCAGTTTACTCTTTACTGATTGGTTGAAAAATGCTCAAATTTTCATTTTGGGTGGAACTTACTGTGCTCTTCAATAAATCTCAATAGCATTTTTTTCTAAAATAATTAGGGGTGCCAATATTTGACTACTTCAAAATTTACATGGTTTTCCCTATGTCCCGCTCGACGGAGCAACACCCGGTATAGTGCGAAAATGTCAACTGGATTTGTCAATTAAATTTAATCCAATTTATGAAAAAAATATATAAAAAAATGGCTTTTAAAATTAGGATTTTCCCTAGAGAAAGGGGTCTAACCAAAATAATCAACTTTCAATTTCAAAATATTTTTTTATCAAAGTGTTCCTTTCTAGGTACGCCTTTTGGCATATGGTATACTTGGATATATGCGTACTTCAACTTACTTAAACATTCTCCAACTGATATGCTTATCCAAAAAATACTTAAAAATACATAGAGCCAAACGAAAATCTGGAGGTTCTGAGGTTTTAATAGACGTTTTTCATAGTTATTTGTTGTATCTAAAAAAAAAATTTAATATGATGTTGTAATATAGGGTGTTCGGAAAGGTGGGGTCGTAAATGATGGGAGTGTTAGAGTGAGCCGAAATAATGTTAGTACTTATACAATGTGCCTACGTAAGCTGGCGTCACATGGCATACTTAGTTATTATTGGTTTTAAAAAGGTGAACATTAAATAATTGTGTACCACTTTAGCTTTAAATCAGGAATTGTGTAAAAAAGGATGGGGGAATTAGAGATTATAGTTAAAATAGGATTAGTTTAAATTTCTTTTTTGATGGATGGATATCTCGAGAACGAAAGGTTTCCGCCAAAAAATTCTTTCAGATTCGTAAGTTTAATAATTTAAAATACGTAAAAACGGGGTTTTAAAAGGTGAAAATTAAATGTTGTGTACCACTTTAGCTTTAAATCAAGAATTGTGTGCAAAAGGATGGGGGAATTAGAGAATATAGTTAAAAAGAATTAGTTTAAATTTCGTTTTTGATGATGGATATCTCGAGAACGAAACGTTTCCGCCAAAAAATTCTTTCAGATTCGTAATCAGCCCCAAAAAACCCAAAATGTGTCAAAATTGGAGTTGCCGCAGGTTTCAAGAAATTTACCTCGGTTATTTAATGGAATTATTTAAAAAGCGTAAAATTATTAAAAATAGTGTTTTATGAGTATTATAAAGTTCAAGGGGCTCATAAACACAGTTTGTAACTCATTTTACCGTACTTAAATGATATTCTTAAATAAATATAATTTTTTATTACTTAAGTATGAAATGCTACTGTGTCTGTCCTTAAAATGCCATTTTTTTAGGAAGAACGGTACAAGATATCGTTTCAAATAAAGTATAACTTTTTTTTAAGAAAAAGGTGCAGAAATCAAACGGTCAAAGTAAAATGTTAAATTTGTCACTTCTGTTAAAAATTCATACATGAAATATAAAAAAAATCCCACCCTGTATTATCTTGACTTATTAAACAGCTGTTTACCTATGGAAATAAGCATTGACTTGAAATACTTAAGTTGCACCAGTTCAAAAGTAATTAATATACGTTTTTTATTCAAACTTTTAAGTTTAATAACTCCCCAACGCAGGACAACGGAACTTTTTCTTAAAAAAAGTACTAACATTATTTTGGTTCACTCTATTAGCCCTACCATTTACGCCCTTGCCTTTCAGGACACCCTGTATAAGTAGCAGTCAGTACCCTTAATTAATACACTTGGTACCAAAAGTGTTGTTTAAAAATGACATAAGTTAAAACATAAAGTACCTGTTTCAATTTATAAATTTACACCCCCTTACTCCATTACCTTTTATTCCAAAAAAAAGTAAATTAAAATATCAGTTTGTTGAGCTAATTCTACACTTTCCGAGTTAATAATTACCACTGATCTGAATGGATTTGCTAATAGTTATAACCTGCGTGAAATCAGGGGCGGTCATATGAACTTTTCGAGGGGTGGCATATCAACATTAAATGCCCATATTTGCAATTAAGTGTGTAATTAGTAAAATTCCTAATTTAAATTAAAAGGGTGTAGCTTGAAATGGGGGGTCATGGCCCCTATGACCCCTCCTTATGACCGCCCCTGCGCGAAATGAAAGGTATGTTTTATGAGCAAAAAATGGGTTTGTTAGCTTGGGTACCAGCCATTACCCGTTGTCAGCGAATGTTAACGGGCTATCTGCATTATCGGGCATAATTTATTAACGCGTTGTCTAGGTTTCCCGTTCAAAGTACGCGGAGCACGTTAAAAGGCGGTGAGCCACTATTGTAATTGCCAAGGCTTTTAAATACGCATGCTCGTAGCCCAAGGAATGTAAACTTTTTAATAAGGAGTTCTCGATTTTTTATGTTTGTCCGAAAATATAGGTTATGTTTGTGACGTCACCTTTTTGTCATAATATTTTTATCTGACAAAATAAACCAATACTTGCATAAAATAAAATAAAATAAACCACTTAAAAAACATTTAAAAAAATGGTATTTTACCCTTAATAACGATTTAAACGTAAATTTCCTTAAAAAATATCCAAAGGTCAGTGACCCCTGTTTACAGATTTTAAAATTCTCTGTAATTGCAGTACTAATAACTACTTAATTTAACTATAAGCAGTAAAAACTAAACATATATGAAAGTCCAATGACTAAAAAGCAAAAATAAAACCAAAACCGAGAAAAAGCTTCCAGTACGATTGTAAACAAAGAATTACGGAAAAAGATTACGTCACAAAATTTAGTGAACGTAGGCTTAAACGGGATCGAGCGCTCCTTATTAAAAAGTTAAGTTCCTTGCTCGTAGCCACTGCGGATCTAAATGTGGTTTATCTATGGTAATTACATATTTAGTATTTTTAAGGCATTCAAGATACGACAAAAATTGCATTTTTTTTTTTAATTGATCTAGGGCCTGGGTCAGTTATAATATGGACTTTGTGATAATAACCCTTTTAACATTTTTAGGGAGTTTCTTTCGACAAGTATACCACAAATATTCATACCGCCATATATGGAAGCGGCGCTTTAACCCAGTCTGTCAATGTCAAATGTTTCGGGTGTCGGACTGTGCGAACGAGTCACTTTTTGTCGGACAAGTTTACCACAATGTTTTATATGCAATTTTTAAACACTGTGATAAAAATGGTACGGTCATGAAACCATAAGGCTGAAACACATGGTTCGGGTATCGGACAAGGCGGGTTTCTTGATTGTCCCATTTACGATTTTTGGCACAATGTTTAAAAATTGCATGTAAAATATTGTGTTAAACTTGTCCGACAAAAAAGTGACGCGTTCGCCCAGTCCGACACCCGAAACATGCAAAAATTGACAAGCTGGGTTATTCGTGGTAGACTCGTCAAAAGGAACTCCTCTAAAAGTTTTCATTTTTTATATTTAAAAAAGGAAAATATGTTTTTTTTTTAATATTGATTACTTTATAATTGGGTATTAGCGACATGACCAAAACCTATTTATAAGCAAGTTAAGATAGTTGTAAATTTATAACTTAGTATATATGGGTCCACATTTATTTCATTCTGGAAGCAATACCGCCAAGTACACAAAAAATGATAAAGTAAACAAACCTTTTCAAAGGCCCATAGCGCTGACAGAGCCTAATTTCCTTTTTTTTAGATAAATAAAAAAACACTGCTAAAACACGTGTCACGTACTTAAAAAACATTTCCTTATTTCGCCTCTGTCTTGCCATAAAACCGGTGGCACGTGGCGTGGAACTAGAAACTCGTCGGCGAAGTTTACGAAATATATTATATTCCGTAAACTTTGTCGTCGGGTTAAATATTTTTGCTGCAATAAATCATTGTTCACAAAAGGGTTTATTTACTTTATCATTTTTGTGTACTTTGCGGTATCACTTTCAAAATGAATTAAATGTGAACTCATCTATACCCGGTACCACAGAAAAATATCGAGGGTGTTTTAGAACAGGGGCGGCTTGTGCATAAGAGCTGCAGTGCTGCAGAACCACCAGAAATTTTAAGCTTGTTATTTTTTCATAACATTCAATTCATCATTTTACAATTAAAATATTAAATATCCATTAAAACAAAACTAAAATAACCAGTTTCCGGCCGAGAACTCTAGTATAGTAGGCACACGCATCTTCACCCAGTGACGACGCATCATAGATTACTGCGCAGTGGACCATCTTAAATAATACTCGGTCTCTCACGACGTTATTGCATTGACTAAACTGAGCGACTCTTTTCGGTGCGCCGCACGATTGTTTTAATTTCTTCTATGCCGAATGCACTTGTCGTTGGGCAAAATTCGGCTGCTAAAATACGTAAATTTTGGTTATTGTTGTGCGGCATTCGCGGTAGCACTTTACAGGTTATTTAGACATTTTTATATCGCGCGTTTGGAAGTTGACAAGTTTATATTTTTTATTCGTATTTGGTTGTGTGTTTAGTGTTTATAGACAATGGATGTGGTGCATAATTTAGTGAACGTTAAACGATTTTTAAAATATTCATATGAAGAGAAACTTGAACTAAAAACTAGTGGTAGACCGTTACCGGACATCGTGATTGAAGTAACCTGTGTTAGCAGAGGAAAACCTTATACGCGTCATTTCAATAGAGACATTTATTCCCGGAATGACTGGATTTGTGGATGTAATAGGAAAAATGCCCTTTTTGCTTTCCTGAAGAATAATTGAATGCCACGCAACTAGCTTACCCACTGATTGACAAGGGAAGGCTTAAAACTGAGCTTTCAGTTATTTATTCAAGGGAAGACTGTAGAGGATTAAATGGTAGTTCACCACTTTTAATACAAATTTTTAATACAAAATAATTTAGAAAGCACTTTCAAAGAGACAAAAAATGTGCTAGATATTTTAATAACTACTCCTATGTCGACATCAGAGGCTGAAAGGTGTTTTTCTACACTTAAGCGAATAAAGACCTTCCTTCGAAATAGGTACCATGTCACAAGATCGTTTAACTGCATTGGCCATGCTTTCCATTGAAAAAGACTTTATATCAAAAATCACAGACTTTAATGACAGAGTTATTGATCGATTCGCTTCGAAGAAGGATCGTCGGATTGATCTCATATTTAAACAATAACGTAAGTTTCTAATAATTTTATTTTCGTAAATATTTTTTTTCTCATTTTCGTTAAAACCCAGCCTACATACGTAGGGTGTTCGAAAAGTTTTGAGATATACGTACATTTATTTGATTTTTTCAAAATAATTTCCACCACATTGAATACACTTTTCCATTCTAACAAACCAGTCACTGAAAATAGCTTTCCACTTTTCAGTTGAAATTTCAGCGCATATTTTATCCCAGGCCTCCAGTAGCGCGTCTTCAGTTTTAAACTTTTGTCCTTTCAGTTGGCTCTTGACAAAAGGAAACAACCCTAAGTCACACGGCGCCAAGTCGGGGCTATAAGGCGGATGTTCCAAAAGTTTTAAGCCTGCATCTGTCAAAAATTGACTGGTAAGTTCAGCTCGATGAGGTGGGGCATTGTCATGATGAAGGTACCAGCTAGCGAGTTGCGAGTTTGGGCGAATCACTCTTAACTTTTCTATAAGTTTTGAAAGGCATACTGTAGTGTACCAGAGAGCATTTACGGTCTTCTGTTCTCGGAGCACAACACGTTCAATTATTCCTCTTGAACCAAAGAAAACAACTATCATTATTTTTTTACAGATCTTGATTTGCGAACTTCGGTCGGAGTTTCTTCACCTTCGAAAACCCATATCTTATTCTGTTGTTTAGTTGGGACGTCGTAATAATAAAGATAAGTTTCATCTCCCGTGACGATCGACACTATGTCTTTAGATTTACCCTCCTGGAATTTGGACATCATTTTTTTACACCAATTCACTCTTTGTGTCTGCTGCTCGGGAGTTAACTTGTGTGGAACCCAAAGAGTACAAATTTTTCTAAAACCCAAGTGCTCATGTATGATCGTGTGTAATGTTGCTAAACTAATGTTCAATGTCTCTTCTAACTGTCGATAGGTAATTCGTCGGTTTGTTTCTATAGCTTTTTGGACGGCAGATATGTTTTCTGGGGTAACTACTTCACACGGTCGACCTGAGCGTGAGGCGTCTTCAAGCGAAAACGAGCCCCGCTGAAATTGTTTGTACCATCTGTATATGGTCGCACGAGATGGACAGTCATCACCAAGTATAGGCTTCATTTCTTCTAAACACTGTTCTTGAGATAACCCACGTGAAAAGTTGTATTTCAAAATTGCACGGCACTCGATAGTCGTCCACGACGCCATTGCGCTAAAATCGCTGGACACGAACTGGCGCAAAACTGATAGTTTACTAATAACTATGTAGGACTACGACATGTCATGACATGTACAAACAAAAAACATCAATGTTACTTTCCTGCACCGTTTAGTTACAAAGTATCTCAAAACTTTCTGAACACCCTACGTAAAGATGAAACCTGAATATCGACTTAGGATTAATTTCGATAAAATGGTGAATGCGGCGCAAATTTATTATTCCAGTTATTTGAGTAATTTAATTGCAGAACACCTACCTAACATTTTGCAACGAGCCGCCATTGTTTTAGAACAAATAAAAGCTAGATCACAGGGTAAAATATTTCTAGTCTCTTACTAAAAGAAAACTTATACAAGTAAATCTATACTTACTCAGGAACGAATTGTGAAACGCAAAGGAAATAAGATCAATATATTTTGTATCACTATTGACCTGCAGGTCATATAATTCCTTAACGCTTCCGAATGCCTGTCCGAAATACATACCAATGCATATTGCTCCCATCATCAGCCATGTAAATCCCTGTATCTAAAGAAAAATTGCTAATTATTTTTATGTTTACACTTGTAGGGGAGAGTGGGGTAAAATGATCCCTTCGGGTTAAAATGATATGTTTTGGCCATACCTCTAACCAAAGAATACCAATCCATAGAACCCCACAAGTGAGATTTCAGCGTACCCTAAAAATTTTAGTAGACCACCTGACCAACAAATGGCGAAAGTAGTACAATGTCGCTTTGCTAATATGATTACCATCAGAAATTGATAGCAGTCGCTGACGAGCAGTCGGCCCGATCAGTTAGAGTGAGGGTATACGCAAAATTTATTAAAAATAAAATCCCCGATAAATGGACTCAGTAGCCATAAGATTACTAAATTAATGATTTCAGAATAGGATATATCGATGGGTTTTTGACAAAACGTCGTAAGCGACATTCGTCAGTTTTACGGGAAACGATTTTTTCTTTTCATTGAGTTATTTTTAAAACAAAGTTGGTAATTTTTTTGTACATACATTAGTGCACGGCTTTATTTCAGATGAATATTATATATATATGTTCTATATGGTTCGGCGGATTCATTTAATTGATGGTAGTTATTTGGGTACACGCCAAAAATAAATTAAAAGTACCAAAAAACCAAAAATATTAAAGCAAGTAAATAGAGAACTATAAATCGACGTTTCGGTGGCAAGTCTGCCACCGTTATTTAGGTTTAGAATTTTAAAATTTGTAGCTTTTTTTAGAAGATTCTGAAAATTTTAACAATAAATGTCAAATATGTTTGTTTTGTAATTCAAATTAAGAAGAAATCTAAAAAAACATCCAGATCTCGGTTTTTATTTAAAAATAACGCGATGGGAAGAAAAATCGTTTCCCGTAAAATTGGCGAATGTCGCTTACGATGTTTTGCAAAAACCCATCGATATATCCTATTCTGAAATTATAAATTTAATAATCTTATGGATACTGGGTCCATTTATCGGGGATTTTATTTTTATTAAATTTTGCGTATATCCTCACTCTAACTGATCGGGCCGACTGCTCGTCAGCGACTGCTATCAATTTCTGATGGTAATCCTATTAGCAAAGCGACATCGTACTACTTTCGCCATCTGTTGGTCACGGTAGGTACTAAACTTGTTAGGGTACGCTGAAATCTTACTTGTGGGGTTCTATGGATTGGTATTCTTTGCTCTAACACCATTTAAACACCAATACGTGGTAACAATCCCTCGCTCGCCATTTTTCCTTGGGAGCTTTTCAGAAGGATGTTGTAAACAAATAGGCACTAAATGAATGTTTGTTTTTTTCGTGTTTGATGTAAAGTAAGATATAAACTTTAATGATTTTTGTCAGACTATATAGTGTTTATTGAAAGTTTACTTTCATACTTTTGTTAAGCTTAAATAGCGGTGTAATAATATGGAATAATTTGGTTTATTAGGGTTATGCATAAAAGAATCATAAATATTAAATAATTTTAGGCCAGATGGGGTTAAATAATTCCCTCAAAGAAAAAGTTAAACAATACCTCCCGAAAAAAAGACAAATATATTTTTATAATTTCGTTTATTAAAGATAAAGAGAAAAATACGATGCAGAAGCTGTTTAAAGTGGGAAGAAAAGAAGTTTTTGTGTGACTTATGGTCTGACTTTTTTAAACTATTTATAAATAAGATTAGATTTAGTGTGTTTCTTAATTTTTACAAGTTTTTTTTTTTTGGGTGTTTGGGTAATTTTTAGCACTCATGAAATAAAATTATCATTTTGCATTTTTTGTTTATAGGTATTTATTCTTCAAAATAATAAAGCTTTGTTAAGCTGAAATAAAAGCCTAAGCTCTGACCCACGCACCAGAGACTATTAATAGTGGCTAGTGGCTCCTCTAGGGAACGATAATGAGGACCAAAAACAACTATTCCTCTGGCCATATGCCGCAACGAGTATTAAATTACAGTGGTCATTGAAAAGATTCCCAACGCCCCTTTTTGTTAAAGAATAGGGAAAATTGGAGGTTCTACATATTACGTCAATTATTGCTAGGTTTTAGGTTAAGTAAATAAATTCTGTATTCTCTCCCCTTTCCAGTCTTATTGCTTTCCAGGGCTTTGTAGGTGGAAACTCTGGATAATCGAGCCTGTGCTCCCAGAGATTCCAAAGCTTTTTATAAAATTTAGATAAACAACAACGATGAACTTCTGAACATGCATAAATTGAGACTATCAAGCCAGCGGCTGCTACTGTTATCGCGCATAACCGTCACTTTCACTGCTGACGTATTTCCGCAAGGCATGCGCACCTCCTCGACCATACGAGGACACCATGTGTTCAACACCAAAACGTAAAAACTTCAGGCTTTAGGAATCTTCACTCACAGCGCTTAGCCCTAGAAGAAAGAAGCCCCAATTTAGCGTGAATCTTTTCTCGATCCCCAAGGGTACAGCTACGCTCGTACGATGCCTTCAATCGCCTACCCGGGAAGTCTATGTAGACCTCTACGTAAACATGAATCGCACTACCCGAAGACCGCGGAAAGAGTGAAGTAAATAAATGATATAGTCTATCCAATGTAACATTTTTAGGTTGGCATTGCGAATATTTCTACATCGTTAAATTTTATTTTTTAGATGTAAGTTGGCTGCTTATCAATTTAGGAAGATAGTGAAGGGAGTTTCAAAATTTAAATATTTTAAAAAATTTGTTGTACAGATTTCAATGAATAAATTTATCAGTATTTTTCTTGCTAGTCATATTTTTGCATAAATGTGACAGCTTAGTGTTTAACCACACTATTTTTGTTAAAAATTGTCATTTCTGTTAAGCCACAGACAAGTTAAAAGTCTGTCACTGGGTGACAAATGTCTATCAACTGATTCTAGTAGCTTTTGCTTTTTTTCCACGACCGTTAAAAAAATGGAATTTTTTAATGGTTAACATGAAGATAAAGTACTCCATTCTAGTACACTACATAAAGTGTTAAAAAAGGTAACTTTTTTAACACTTCAAAGCTTTTTTCAAATTTAAATTAGTGTTTTGTTTCAATGCCTACTACAATAAACTTAAATATCAATTTCAATGTAACAGTAAACGCGACATCAACTGAACCAAACAGTTAAGTTACCTTTGATTTCGTCATTATTTCTTTTAGTTTATGTGTCACTAGTTTTAAAATTTGACAGTTAGCGAATAAATGTAATATAAATTATTTAAAATTAATAATATTTATGAGGTTGGGTGACTAAGAAATTATAAAGAAATTTACACTGTTTTAGTATTATTTCTACAAAAAGTATGTACATACAATTTTCTAAAATTAAATCACGGCAAAGTTATAAAGAGGATTATTGTCTTTTAAAAATAAGGAGGCTATGATTTTTTGCTGCAATGTTGCTGTGCTGCAGAAATTAAAATTAATAAGTTTAAACAAATAAAACATGTATACTGGTAATTTGGGAAATTTTATACGGTCGTGGAAAAACTATAGTATGTAACACATGCATAAAGTGTCTTTTTTACTCATGCTGTGCTGTCAAACTTTCCATTCGTACAAAAGAGTATCACGCTCTTGTTACATAAATTACTATTAACAATGGCCCCAATCAGGTGAGCCATTTGAAAAATATTAGCTTGGATAAACTATACAAAGTTAGTAGAAAAAATAAACGGTGTATTATCTCAGCAACCGTTAAATTTAATTGAACCAAATTTTGTGCCAAGGGGTAACTAAACATAGGGAATTTAAAAATTTATTTCCAAGGTTGCCAAGCATTCTCTCTCGTTGAAAAATTTTAAAAGAAATACCCTATTTTTTATTATTGTAATCAATTGCTTAAATCAACTTTATTATGGCCTGATATTATCGTATTTTTACTCCTGTCAATTTCATAGATACGACATCATTCTAGAATACAGAAACGACCAGGTATGGTCAATTATCTCAAAAACGATTCAACCGAAATTTGTCATAATTAGTACAGGGGGTCGGGTAACTGGACATTTTAAATTCAAGAAATGCATTTGCGATGTTTCATAATTAGGTTTCCTTATTCCCTCTCCTTGACTTTTTTAAGGAATCTTGACAACGTCGCAAAAATGCCAATCATAAATTTAAAAGGTCCAGTTTCACCCCCGTACTAATTTTGACGAAATTTTAAATAATTGACAGCTGCCTGACCTAGCCGTTTTTGTATTAATTTCGAAAAAACATGACGCCATATCTCCGAAATTGATAGAGCAGTATACTAATAAATATTTTTGCTGGCACCAAGACAAGTACATTAAAATGAGTTATGTACAAATAAAAATGTGAATTATTTAAAAATCCTTTGATATCAATGTTATCATACCACGCTATAAATGAAAACTACATAATTTGATTATTCTTTTTATAAATTTTTAATTAAAGCATATTTTTTTAAATTTTTTAAATATAAATAAACAATTTTTAAAATATATTTTTGCAAAAACAAATATAAAATAAGACTTAACTAAAACAAAACGCACTTTAAAAGTTTTAAATTAAACAAATATTTTGTCGTGACAACGTCTTATAATTCGATGGACCCGGCTGCACGCACCAAAAACATGACTCATGCGGCGTTACCTCGCGCGTTCCATTTAAGGCTTGAAGTGCAAGCGAGAGCGCGGAACGAGCGACAAAGAGGCACAATCTCCGCGTCGTTCGACATCTGTTTCTCTCCTACTTGAGTGAGCGTGCAGTGAAAAGTGAATGTGGTGTCAATTGTTTATAGCAACGATAATTGCGGCGATAAAAGTAATGATTCTTTCGACGTTGTCACGTTCTACTATCGTCAGTAAACCGACTTTGCAGACAATCGATTTTTTTTTTCAAGACAAAAGACGCCTGGTCTTGACACTTCTCATTTTATCTAAACTGTGTCAAAGTCAACGTCAAGAGCGTAATCTGACTAATGCCTTTTAGGCTAAATCGTTTAGCCTCTCTGTTCGCCAATAGTGGACCTTTGATATCACTTTATATTTTCGTAAACGATTAAATGACCTGTCTTCGCCGGCGCTTAGCTATTAGTTGCAATGGTATTGTGACGTATAATTTGAAATACATATAGGGCCTTTTACGTCACTTGGACAAATTTACCATATGGAACTATCTTCTTGGGACCATGAGACCGGTGGACCATCAAAACTAACTTTTGCATTTTTTTAGGACCAACTTAACTTATTGAACTAACTTAATTTGGTACGGGCATACATAGTAAAAAGCGTGGGGCATTTTACTATTTTTCCATAACTTTTCCATCATAGATATTTGCAATATAATAATTATAACATTTAATATATTTATCACCCCACGCTTTGCACTATGAAATGACAGTATTTTTTTAATGAAAAATTATTTTCTAATTTTAGTTCGGTTGCATATAAAAGCGTGTTTTTTAGTTTTTTAAACTATTAATTATTTTTCATTTTTAGTTTCTGTTACTCTTGACAAAATGGCGAAAAATTTTTAATGAACAAGAGTGGCAAATTTTAAAATTTTTCCAACAGATTGCAACTCCCACTAAAAAATTTCTTCTTCATTAAGTAGCAAGTTTGAAATTTTGCCAACAGATGGCAATCCAGGCATTGTTTGACCGTTGCCAACATATTGCAAACCCACTAAAAAATTTCTTCTTCATTTAATAGCAAATTTGAAATGTTGCCAACAGATGGCAACCTAGGGTGTTGTTTTTATAATATAATGGAATTTTTTTTTCCTGGCGATCCAAAAAAGATAACGGGATACTTGTTTGCAGATTATTGCATCTGTCATGCTCCCTTGACACGTGTGCAAAGTTTCAAAGAAATCGAATTACTACAAATATGAAACAGTTTAAATTAGCAAGCTAGTATCATCTTTTCACGCTCGTTAAGACTGAAGATTAGAAAAAACAATTGACAATCGGGTTGCTGAGTAATACAGCAAATTTTTAAATGAAACGCCTGTATATTTTATCACCATTAGAAAGTTCTTTTCAAAAATCCTTTAAAAGTCCGTATGTAATTATATCCAATTTTTCATGGTTTCGGAAAATATGGCTATCCTCGGAGTTTAATAGTAAACTGGACTTTTTTATATAAAGCACCCTGTATATGGTATCATCGATTAAAAATATTTTAAAGAGCTTTAAGAAAATACCACATTTGATGTGCCTATCTTTTAGAGTTTTGGAAATATAGCCATTTAAATCTGAAGTAGAAATTAATTTTTTGGTCAAAATTCTTGAAACTTACCAGTCTAACTTAAAATGAGGTGCTTTTTACTGGAAAAATATTATAATTATTACAAATGCTTTTTGGAAACCTAAAACTTATTATATGTTATTATAAATTTACACCCCTCTAACATTATTATTTTTATTGTACAAAGTAAACTAAAATGTCAGCTTGTTTGGTTAATTCGGTAGTATTCTAATCAGTAATCCGATGATTATTATCTCATATGATATACAGGGTACGACAATAGGTATGATTTTTTAAAATGGAATAGATTGAATATTATATCACCACCAAAAAAATTCTTAAAATGCTTTAAAAAATACTACATTTGATG
Organism: Listronotus bonariensis; assembly: GCA_014170235.1. Lineage (NCBI taxonomy): Eukaryota > Metazoa > Arthropoda > Insecta > Coleoptera > Curculionidae > Listronotus > Listronotus bonariensis. The sequence goes on from JACEGR010003323.1 coordinate 71,335, forward strand.
TGTTTATCTCAATTAGTTTCGGGAAATATGACCATCCAAATCTGAAAAATAATTTTAAATTATTCTTAGAAGCGTAATAGAGATACATCTTCCCAACTTTTATTTATTTTTTAACGTATAAAATAAATAAAAACACTGTTTTGTTGGGTAGATTTTGTAGAATCCATATCTTTCATCAGAATGCTTTATCTTTTAGGATATACAGTGTAGGACAAAACATATTAAATTTTAAAATGGAAAACCTTGTAAATTATAAAAAATCTTGTATCTGTCCTTACACTCAGAAGTAGCAAAAGTAGGAAGGCAATTGTAAGTACAAAAACTGATAAAGAAAAAGGTAAAAAATCTTTGACAAAAGTAGCGAGACTTCGCGAGACTGCATCGGAAACACAACAATAGCTCTTATTATTTAAACTCTTTTACTTTTTTAGTAAACAAGGCTAATAATAAACTAAGTAGATTAAATGTTGTATATTTTATGTTGTACATTTAATTTACTGGCATTGCCAACACTCTTTAATGGCAAGGCATTGGCAAAAAGGTATCAAAAGACGCGAAAGTGGGCAATTGGCCGTTATTAGGCCACGTGTTGCAGATAATGTGATGGCATCCGTCATTAATAATTTATGATGAAAAAATGCGTTTAGGATGATGGCATCCATCATTAATAAGTTACTGGCAAAAAATGCGTTTAGGATAATGGCATTTATCATTAAATAAGTATTAGCAAGTTTTATAAGTTGAATGTCCCAAAAGTTAAATAACATATTTAGAATTTTGTAATCGAAAAAAATGAGAAAAAAGGCAGGAAAACTTTATCAATAAAAAATTACATAATATAAATTTTTATACCGTAACAATAAACCAAAATAAATAAATAAAAGTATGTAATAAAATTTAAAAAAGATAGTAAATCAAAAGAAAACACTTTAAAATAGTAAGTATTTAAGGGACACTTACACTCAATTTTCAGATCCAAAACATAGGAGAAATATTTTAAATGAGTTAAATGTCGAAAAAACTATTAAATATATATATATTTTTTATTAACACGTCTTTAAAACTTTTTAATAAGGCAACTCCCTGATTTCATATAATTTTTTTAGGTAACTACAAATTTAAAAGGTTTTAAACAAAATGTTTACAGCTCCTAACAGTCTACTTGAATAACCCGCCTTCTTGACTAGCCATCACCAATTAATTCACACAACACACACTAATTAGGTAATGAATACACTTAATTATGTCTACTAAAAACCTCTTTTTTAAAAAAGAAACATAAAAAGCTAGAAAACCACGTAGAAAACAATTGCACAAAGCGGCCAGACAAAAGCAAGGTTGCCTCATCTGGGTCAAATTGTCAAATCTTGTATTTCGGCTAAGCGGGAAATTTGAATTTGTCACCTTCGGTCGAAATCGTCGAAATTAACCTAGCTAATTTTACCATCATGTTTATTTTTATTCGCTCCAAAGGCCCATAATAAACATTTTGTTTGACTTAATTTTTATTTGCATGATTTGTATCAATAAAATGTTAGGAAAAGGCCATTTCTTTTAAATTATGTAAAAAACATAAAATAATGTTGTTTAGCCGCCATTATAAATCAAAACAGATCAAAAAATTGCTCGAATGTTAGTTAAAATACCAATGTTAATAATATGGTTTGAAACGTATGAATATGCGTATGCAAAGGTGTGCCTTCAAAAATCCAATATTTATTTGCCTGCAACAAAATGGCATGCTTATTTAATCAGGATTGGTATGCCGCCATTTTTGCATGCTTGCCGGCAATTCGCCTGCATGTAAAATTTATTGACAATTGAGTGTTTATTAGGGTTAACCTTTTAATGTGTATTGAGATGTTGGCATAATATTGCCACCAATTGCCAATGCTTCTACCATCAATGCCAATATGAAAATGGTATATTGCCGGCAAAAAGTGTTTGCTAGGAAAAGATAATACTAAAAAAAGTTGTTCTTTTAAATCGAAAGAAATGCACGCTTTATGGGGAGCATTATTTATCAAAAATAATTATAATTCCTAAATCTTTAAATTGTTCAGAGATTCGTTTTTACTGAATCATTTTCCTATAGTTTGTCTGGCAAGATAACGTATTAGCTTAATTGTAGGCAAATCAGATTTCTTTTTGCATACGAGGTTACATACAGTATTTTGGGAAAGTCCTGTAAGTCCACTCCTATTTAAATCTATTTGACCAAAATAGGCAAACCTAGAGAAAACATATCTACCTATTAGCCGCTCAAAAATAAAAAAAGACAACAATAAGGCACAACAGATAAAAAGTTATTATTAGTTACAAGTGTACAGAATTTGGCCCCACCCTGTATATACTGCGTGTCTTGGGAAGTTCTTGTACAAATGGGAAACTTTTTAATTATCAACTTTACGAAAAATGTGCCTCCTTATAAAAGTCCTGCTTGATGAGAAAATACATTTCCATAAAATGAATTGTATGTTAGATTTACAAGGTGGCTTAAAAATGACTTTTTACCAAATTAATATACAGGGTGTTTCCTAACTACGGCACCAAACTTTAAAAGGTGATTTGTTGCGTCATTTTATAAATAAAAGTTCCTATAAACATATGCCCGGAGTTGCTTCTGTTTCTGAGATACAGGGTGTTAATTATTTTCCTAAAGTCTTTTTTTTAATATCTTAAATACGAATGCACAGATACTACAGAGTTGCTTTATGGGAAAAAATATAAAAACTACATACAAAGTCCAGTGGCGTACATTTTTCTCTCAATAATATTGGCTGTTGTGCCCACTGTACGCCACTGGCTTTTATGTAGTTTCTATATTTTTTCCCATAAAGCAACTAAAAATATAACTTTTTAGCGTAGTACATTTTTTTGTATCTGGCTTTGTATTTAAGATATTTAAAAAAACAGAAAACAGACCTAAAAATAATTAACGCCCTGTATCTCAGAAACGAAGGAACTCCAGGTCATATGTTTATATGTACTTTTCTTCATAAAATGACATAAGAAATCACGCCTTTAAAGTTTGGTACCGTAGTTAGGAAATAACCTTTATTTTAATTTGGAAACAAGTCATTTTAAGCCACCCTGTACATTCATCAAGCAGGACTTTTTATGAAGAGACACTTTTTTCGTAAAGTTAATATTTAAAAGTTTTCCATTTGTAAGAACTTTCGAAGACACGCTGTATTAATAAATCAAATTTGACTTTGTGTAGTTGACATTTTAAAATTTTAAATTAGCTTATTTTTAGGTTTGTTCCAGCAGAATGTTGGAAACATGTTAGCAACAATCGTAAAACTCAAAAATTGTTACAAACATTAGTCAGAAATGTTGGCAACAGTTTACTCCTGGAACGAAAAATAAACAAGGAGTGCATACTGTTTATTCCTCAATACAAAAAAGGTTATGTGTAAAAATTTGTCAGTAATGTTTGAAGAAAGTTTTCAAACTTTTCAAACAGTTTCCAACATGTTTCCAACATCTTAAAACTACTGCTGGAACAACAAACAATTGTATAAAGTTAGAAACATGGCACTGCTGGAACGACAAATTTGACGTGCGCAGAATCCAAACGGTTGCAAACATTTCTGACAGCTTGCTGGAACAAACCTTGGTAGTCCTTAAGTTAACTTTAGGCTAAAAAATATATACTTTGATTCTTATTCGCCAGAGACGCTGGCATGGTATTCCTATTTCTGTTGCTGCTTGGAGGGGCATGGCAAACACCGGCTCATTATCCCCTAGAAAACCACGTTGTCGCTAGGGGAGGGTAGTTTTCGTGATTCTGGGGTTTTAACCTCCTGGTATCCTGTTATGACCACTAAAACACCAATTATTCTTAAGATTTTTACGAAAGTAGATTTAGAACTTGAAAATTACAAATTCGAAATTATTACTTGAGCAAATGTTCATGATACCCTTGGCAACATACACACAAATTTTTTTTTCTGCGCCCAACAATTTTTTAATATACAGAGGTAGCAAAACTATGCTGGAAAAGGACTAATTAATAGCCTAGTTTACACCGCGAGGACCAACTAGATCCGTGGACTGTACCCAGGACTTATTTTTTGTTAGTCCACTAGTGTTTATACCTACTTAGTTTATGGATCAATTTAATTCACGTTTAATCTTAATCCTAGTACCAAATTGACAGCTGAGCATATGACCCAGAACCTAACCTCGTTTCTCTATCTTTTAAAACTGTATCGCTTTTAAATTCCATTTGAAAAACAGTTTTTGGTTAAATATCAACAAAAATATAAACAAACAACAAAATTATTAGGGGAAGACCGAAATTCAACGTCTTTTTCGTCAGAAATGCGCACTGTCAAAGATCAAGGCTGTCATTTTGGTCCATTAAAAAGTCCGACGATGTTTACAATCCAAAGAAAATCATATTTGGTCACCTCCATTTGAGACGGACTGAATTGGGTAGCAAATTTTAATACTCAGAGTGTTTACACCGTGAATAAAGTACGTGTGACGTCATCTAGACCTCGAACTAAAAATTTGGTCCTTCCGGTGTAAACTAGGCTAATAACAGAAATAAAATAACACGCGTGCCCAAGTTGGCACGCGAGGTAAGATTTAGGCACGCGAGCATGTTGATGTGTTTTGTTTTATTTTGGTCTTTAAAATTTCAACGAAACTGAAAAACAAAGTATTGAACGGCACGCGTTTGTCAGAAAAGAGTAAATAATAAGCGATGACCTTTTTTTGCCCCTTCTAAAAATTTTTGTCCCTAAAAATAAAATTTGTGACAAACCAGGACATCATTTTACATTTTTAATTTTTAAAATAGCACGTCAGACATGCTATGCCATCCTTGCTTTAGACCGTCTCCATTTCACGCATTGTCAAAAATTACAATGGTAGTTTTAAAGTAGCACGACGTGGACAGGGGTTTTCTAAACAAATGCGAAAAGTTTTAGGTGGTAATTCGGTTCAAAATTTTATTTTTTTTTTTTTTATCTTTGGACAATCCACGAAGGCTGAAAGCTGTGCTAACGTGCCATTGGGTAAATAAAGGGTAGTTAGCTTTATAAACATGCAGTCAAAAAGTCAACCATTAGGGAGATATCGCGAAAAAATTAAGAAATTTAAAGAATTATATTTTAATCTAAGTAAAGAAAAACATGTTCTAGTACTGAGTAAAATAAAATAAATAAATATTATAAAGGCCTTAATAGATGACAGCAGATAATAGATTTTCGTTTAATAGTTAAATTTCCTCGTCCAGGCCAAGGTTAGTTTATATTTATAAGGTTGCGACATATCCCCAACTTTTAGGCGGTTCGAGGTCGGGGACGCAAGGAAGGGCACTCCACGGAGAAAAGTTGGCAAGACTGGGTAAAATCAAAGCTGATGATCAATCCAGTGGCGTCTAGAATTTGCGCATTTCATTTTTGCATTGTTTTGGAAGTGATATTTGTTGAAAGATGTAATTCCAAATGTTTTTATTTAAAGTAAAAGAATTTACAACTTAATAATAATTAAAAACTGTTGTGTAAACGGTTGTTCTACTAATACAATAAACTGTATATCTCCGGCACTGAACAACATGGCCGAAAAATGGGAGATGTGACGTCATAACACGTCAAAGCAATATGGCCGAATGTCGTGACCTTATATAGACCGACTTTGGTCCAGACATGTTTTGGTTTACATTTAATTTTTTTAGGTTTAATGAAAAATATATAAGAGTTCAAAGAGTTTCTAAATAAATCAGGCTATCCAAATTTATATATTTCGATGTTATAGCCTAAGTATTTCTTTAAATTAAGTTACTAAGAGTGATAGGGGTTAGCCTATTTCAACCACTTCCATTAATCCTAAAAATGCATTTGTTTAGTAACACCCTGTATAAAGCATCATAAATCAAATATTACTTACTAAGTTAGTAGTGATGGAGTTCTTAACACCTGAAAACAAAAAGTTTTTTAATTCTCTTTAAATGTACAATGTAACATTAACATTATTCGTACATAATCACCAGCACAAACAATTTGTGCCACTAGTCGTAAATATAAAAATAATAGTTTGAAAAAACTAAAAACACGCTTTTATATGCAACTGAACTAAAAATTAGAAAATAATTTTTCATTACAAAGAGTTAATATTACAGTAATAAAAGGTCAAACTAATCATAATTATATACCTCAAAATATATAGAAGATACTAACAGAATAATTCACTTCAGAGTAAAAAGCGTGGGGTGCATTTTACTATTTTTTCATAACTTTTCCCTCATAGATATTTACAAATGAAATAATTATAACATTTAATATATTAAGCACCCCACGCTTTTATTCTGAATTGAATTATTCTATTATTATCTTAAATTTTATTATAATTCTATTTTGTGGTATATAATTATGATTCATTGTTTGACCCTTTTATTACTGTAATACAAACTCTTTGTAATGAAAAATTATTTTCTAATTTTTAGTTCGGTTGCATATAAAAGCGTGTTTTTTTAGTTTTTTAAACTATTATTTATTTTTCATTTTTAGTTCGATATATCAATTAGTTTTCTGCGGACATGTGATATTGAAATGTTTCACGAACTATTTCGTAATCTAATCATTTCATTTAAAGCTTCACTGTTGCATGGGGTTTCAGAACGCAACTACTTCGAACAAGTTTCTGTTAGCCTTATGCTGAGAGTACGTCCGAAACTGCACGCATGCGCAGATCGCGCATCTAGCTCTTTCTCTGTTACGCTCCTACAGAAAATCTATAAAGGAATTTATTTATCCTGGCGATCCTAATCAGGATAACGGGATACTGTTTGCAGATTATTGCATTGTCATGGGTCCTTGATACGTGTGCAAAGTTTCAAAGAAATCGAATCGCTGGAAGTTGGTGAAAATTAAGCTTAAAGATTCCGTTACATACATACATACATACATACAACCCAAGCTAATAAAACCGTGTAAAAATATCATGCTTTTTATTAAATAATACTTTTATTCTGTAACCAATAGCTAAAAAGCTAAAAAATACTTAACAACAGAAACGGAGTGACTGGCGGTAGTGTGGAGTAAACACCTTCCTATTTTTTTGTAAAACATGATATTGTATTTTTGTAATATTTAATTGGGATGTTTAATTTTAATTTACTTTACTATTACCTTGGCTCCTATAACAATCAAGCTAATAGCAAGAACAACATTAATGGCTCACATGACAAATCCTCTTGCTGCAATAGTCATGATAATGCCATTGGCCAACTGACAATCAATCGCTGTGGTAGATCCTAGTTCTAAGCGACATACTTGATGTCTGAGCTAGGAGTGGGGATAAACGCTGAGACCGCTAGCCGCAGATAAAAAGTGTCTGGTACTGTTGGTGCGGGGGTAGAGGTTGTAGAGGGGTCTGGAAAAAGATTATAAAATTTTTTTAGAATTAGGTTATACATATATCCGGTTGGTATTATTGTTTGTAGAATACGAGGAAAATTAGATATTGGAATATATGTAAAAAGAAGCAATTGCTTTTGCTTATATGTATAGTATAGAAGGATTTACTTCAAACGTATAAATAAAGTCAAGCATTTGCTCACAAGTGGTTCTAAATAGCAGCATCACTTTATAAAGTAAATACTGCACTTGTAGGTAAACGCTCGACTTCATTTATACGTTTGAAGTTAATCCTTCTATACCTTATACCATAAAGTAACATACCTACCGAGAAACCATGGCTTGCTAAAATTTTCGCACCTGCTTTGTGGCAGTTCTCAGCGCTGCCTGGCGGCAGGCTTGCCATTGTTGCCAGTTTGCACTTTAAATGCGTCGGTCGAAGCCTTGCCTCGTGTAACATCAGCGGTGAGGAGACACGTAAGCTTACTGAAATGACTAACTGGCGGTATTTCAACGAGAAACGAATAAAATTATATTGGGAGTTTTCGCATGACCTGTCCTTAAATCGGCTATTCCATGATAACTCTTATAATTTCCTTACGCTATGCTTTTAGTTATAAGCAAAAGCAATTTGCTTCTTTTTATTCATATGGCCAATAATTAAACATATCTTTATTTTTTTGTAAATTTGGTATATCAATAGAAACAAATAAAAAATTAAAAGGAGAGGAACAACAAAGAACTGTGTTGCTAACTCTATCTCAAAATTAAATTGCATTTTGCATTGCAAGTGCAAGATGTCTCCCAGGTAGCGCAGTGAACAGAGCTTTTGAGCTCTAACCCTAAATTGAATAAATGATGATCTCTAACCCAGAAGGCCTGGGGTCGATCCCCGACCGGGGATACATTTTTAGGTAGTAGGTATTTAAAAATTCTGTCCGTGGTGGTACATCGCGTTGTCTAAAAGGTGCTGCAAAATGCAAAAACTGCATGTTTCAGTGCTTGGATATGGTTGACGAAACAGGAGAAAAGATAAGTTAAACATCTAATAACCCACCAATATCATTCACAGTACTTTGATACTTAGGTATAAGCCTTCGTGGGCTTCACAAAAATTAAAAATAAAACGGATTTAAATTAGTTTACTCAGCTGCTTACCGGATGAAAAATAGCTCTGTTAGAAATATGATAAAAACAAACAACTCTTTAAAAAAAAATATTGGATCAGGAAATGTGATGCATGTGTACTTAATGTAATTATATACGAATCCGTAGTTAGAATTTTGCCATAAGGTCACACATTAAAAAAAAACGGAAAAAATCTGGAAATTTGACGGTTTGCTACAATTTGCTGAAGGTTGGTGATTGCTGAAATAAAACTGAATAGGGGTGGTCCAAAAATTCCGAGACATTTAGGGCGGGGGAGGGGGTCGAGTTGAATCTTACCAAATCTGACCTTGGAGGGAGGGGATCTGTAAAAAAATCACGTAATATTTCTTCCACAAAAAAATTGAAAAATGTCACCAGATTTGGGCAGGTTCCTAGGTTTCTCATAAAAATGATGGAGTCTCAGTTTTTGTTTCGAGGCTCTTTTTTGGTCTTCAAAATTATTCCAAACGATAAAAACTATATTTCTCGGTTTTAAAAGTGATGCCTTTTTACATATAGAAATCTCGCGTGAGATGCAGGGGGAGGGATTTGGGGGGTGAAGCAAATCTCATCAGGGGGAAGGGTCGGAAAATTGAAAAAAAATCGGTTGTCTGCAAAGTCGGTTTACTGACGATAGTTAAACGTGACAACGTCGAAAGAATCATAACCTTTATCGCCGCAATTACCTTTGCTATAAACAATTGACACCACATTCACTTTTCACCGGACGCTCACTCAAGTAGGAGAGAAACAGATGTCGAACGACGCGGAGATTGTGCCTCTTTGTCACTTGTTCCGCTCTCTCGCTTGCACTTCAAGCCCTAAATGGAACGCGCGAGGTAACGCCGCATGACTCATGTTTTTTGGTGCGTGCAGCCGAGTCCATCGAATTATAAGACGTTGGCACGTCAAAAACATCTCACGTAATTTATGTACGACACCGGACGTAAAAATATATCGAAAAATGTACATCACATGCCTTGCCACCACTTTTTATTCTTGAAAAGATTGCTGAATAATCTTCAGAAACTTGAGAACAACATTGTGGCCTGTGATTCACATTTATATATTGGTTTTCGTGTTTTTGCTCCCTTAGCACGAATCCGTGATTGCTTTTCAGCTTTCAAACTTTAAAAAAATGGCTGGAGAGCACCGTTAAAATTGCGGATTTTTTTCGGTGGTAATTTTTAATTTTTGATAGTTCTAATTTTTTTAAAATATATATTCTTTTATTTCTGTTTCTACTTACCAGGTCAAATGGACATGTATCTAAATCTCTAGCCAGCAACGATACAAAAATTAAATCAATTACACATGTTAGTAATAATAGTACTCCAAGCACTAAAGTACTAACCGACTGCCTTGATTTTTTCTGTCGAATTGCTTAAAATGAAAAAATATATATTATTAACAATACTAGTAAATGACGCTGTATACCCAAAATTCTTGTATGTAACGCGCGATATATTTTGAGATAAAATATATCTATAGTTCTTTCACAATCTAAAAAGTGACTTGACCTGAGATGGGATAGTAATATGCAATAAAACCATAAAAGTATTAGCTGTGGCAGAACCGAATTTATTTTGTTGTTGTTTGTTATTTTGTTATAAGACTTTTAAGTTATTCTTAATACTCTATTTTATTGCAATGTATTATTTGCAGGTGGTAAAAAATACCGACTATTGGCGATTATAACTACCCATGGGGGCGCTGCTACACGTAAACAAAGTCGAAAAAAGCAGGTAATATGCAGCTAGCTTTGATCCTGTTACGGCTTTTGATACAGTATTTTCATACCTCAATTGCACTCCCAACGGTAGGTGCACAGTGGAAGGAAAAGAAATCTTAAATTCCAACCATATTATTTGGATTATAGACTCGTCTTTTTATTTTAGATCTTAATGGCTCTTCTGATGCTATAATAAACGTTTTATTATAGGTGAAATGAAAGACTTTTTGATAAAAATGATAGCAAAACACACAGGTATTCACGCACAAGGCTCAAAAACGCATGTTAAACATAACGAAGTAAATAAATAATATTATGTTTATATCCATTTCAATGGTTAAATATGTCCGATCACTTGTTTTCCTAGGTTGCACCGTTGACCACCAGAGGTCTTATTGATCTTTTAAATCGCCAATAATGGCAATTTATACCTAATAAAAATAAACAAGTACAAAAGAAATCTTTATTTTGACACATTCTAAAATACTGTCAGTTTTTAAATTTTGCAGTGTGTTGGAAGATGTCCCGAGCAAAAGCTGTTTCAGGCAGTAGCTGAAAATGTTTGCCTGTTGAAGCAAATATCATTGTTAAAAGTGTTTAGTTTAAAGTTAGTAGAGCAAGGCCACGAAAAACATTTTTCATTAAAGGAAACATTAACTTTAAACCAGGTTTTCTGAAAGTACAGTATGAAAAATTGTAAATAATACTGTAAAGCCTAAAAAGTACGAAAAGACAGTGGTACAACTAAATCTGTTGATTAATTTAATGGAGATTTATTCCTTTGGAAAATGTATCAAATGTACGAAGAACAGAAAGTTCCCACATTATTATATCGCTCCTTGCGAGGCTACCAACTTTACACATTAGGACATTTTTTTCATTAAGTATAATGCGACCTTCACGGTAAATCGGAATAGTTTTTTGGTTTTATTGCATCCCAAGCCCAAGTCACTTCCTTAGACCGTGAAAAGAACTATACCTGTATAATGGTCCAGTGATACAGCTATCCATAAAGCACTGATAATGGCGTAGATCCATAAAAACGCTGCGAAATCTGTTGGCCTAATAACTCTCTCTCGTTTTTCCCCTATAACGAAAAGTTAGTTATCGAAAAAGAAAAAGGTTTATAGGAGTATTTCATAGTTCTTATAAAATAGTTGGAATAACTACTTTCTATCTAATAACCCTATAGAATAAAAACAGCAGATCATGCATGTTATAAATTTTAGTAGCTTTATTTTAAACTAGTGAGAAGAAAACTGTCGGTTACATTGTTACGAGGATTTTTCCAATACGACCGACAGTTTGTTGTGGTTTATTGACAATAAAAACATTGACGCGGTGTTTTCTATGTGTAGTTTAACGGTCCAATAATGCTCTCAACAGCAATAATAAAAGTCACCAAATATTAATTCATTTTTATACTTAAACTGCCATTTTTAGAAAACAGTGGATTTTTTTAAATCTGATTCTGGTCTTACAAAAACAAGCAAATATTCTAGCTACTTTGATATGGCTGTGGGATATTTTATTTTACCCATATTTTACTGGACTAATATCTTTCTCCCGATGGCTTCGTTGTAGTTTCCTGTGTTCAACAAGATTTCATGAGTAGAAGAAAAATAAAAGGTCATCGCCTTTCTTTATCTAATAGATTTATTTAAAAGAAGATGGGAGATACTCTTGGAGTCTAAGACTATTATAAGTCTACTCAGTTGTCTTTTTGGTTGATTGTGGTTTTCAAAGGAGTATTTGGGTCTTTTGTTGTATATTTCTTTTTGTAAGCAGCATCTTTAAGGGTCTATGTGTTGATTTATTTATAGGAAAAAAAAATGTTTTAGGATCGCTGAAGTCTGTTTTTGCGGGCTTTAATAGATTTGCCGACGACTGAATTATCCATGGCGCGTACAGGGTGGCGCTTTTTCGTTGATCTTGCAGGGTATAGTAAAAACTAAAAGAGATAGAACATATCTGATTGCGCAATCCCGATTTCAAGGGCGATTTTTGGCGCCACCCTGTATAATACTACTTCTTCTTACCCATAAAGTCATCATAAATTATTCTACCAAGGTAGTCACTATATTTCTCATAGGACAATATTTCGTCGGTTAACTTTTCAGGAGGAGAATAATAAATTACAATGCCGGTAATAGCCAGACCAAACCATGCAGCACCTTGCAGCTAAAACAAAAGATAATTTTAAAATGGAATAAGAAGTTTTGATAATAATATTAATAATAATACTAATGTTGCTTTATTATCAAAGATTAATATTTTGACAAAGCAGAATAAAATTAAGATAATAATAAGATACATGCTTTATGTAATGGTACGACTAATTCAAATTATCATCGAAGTTTTCTGTTAATACATAATACGCTTTACTCCAAAGTAAATATGTTTTTCAAAAATAATATTAACTTAAAAAATAGCAGTGGCGTACTATTTTTTGTTCAATAAAATTTATACCTTGTTCGGACGCCACACGTCAATTTTTTTAAAAACTTTTACAGCAAAAAAATGTAATATAATAGTCAAAAGAAATGTACCAAATTTTGTCGAAATATCTAAAATAATAGAAAAGTTATGATAAAAAGCGTTTTTTAAGTACTAACTTAAAAATAACCCTGTACAGGGTGGCTAGAATTCCACGCTCATCATTGGGATTTCGAAAACCGTAAGAGATACAGGATCGGTTAAATGGAGGCAAAGTTGCGCAATTTGATGCTCAAAAAAACCGGAATTTTCAATTTTGGTTTCTATTGTTTCCTGGCTATATTTGTTAAGATAACTTGCAACCGATCCTGCATCTCTTACGGTTTCCGAAATCCCAATGATGAGCGTCGAATTCGAGCCACCCTGTACAAGTACCGCGATTTCTCTTTATCAGAAAACCTGCAGCTTTCATTGTCAGTCTATCTTACATTTTTAAGGTGAAAAATAATTTTCTACTACGTCGAATTATCTATTTTGTTATTAAAAACATCTAAAGCTTCTTATCTATTTCGATAAAACAATGAGTCAGATATGGATTACGTTGAGTATTTTAAAGTAATCTTTTATAATCGATATAAATAACACAATTCCTATTGCGTTTTACCGATCGAAAAGAGTAATAAAAAAGTGTATTTTTTAAGAATTATACGTTATTAAAAGTTAAGCCATTTAGGACATAGGTTTATTTAGGCTTTTTCTTTTAAAATTGCCTAAGGATTAACACTCTTTAATATCAGCATCTTATTCTGAAACTCCCTGTTTAGCTTAGACCTGGTCATACAGAACCCAGCAAACACTATTTGCCGGCAATGTATATTTTTCATATTGGCATTGATGGTAAAGCATTGGCAATTGGTGGCAATATTATGCCAACATCTTATACACATTAAAAAGTCAACCCTAAATAAACACTTAATTGCCAATAAATTTTACATGCAGGCGAATTGCCGGCAAGCATAAAAAAATGGCGGCATACCAATCCTGATTAAATAAAGCACGCGTTTTTGTTGCAGGCAAATAAATATTGGATTTTTGAAGGCAAACCTTCAACGCATATTCACTTTTTAAACCATATTATTAACATTGGTATTTAACTAACATTAAAGCAATTTTTTTGATCTGTTTTATTTATAATGGCAGCTAAACAACATGATTTTATGTTTTTTTACATAATTTAAAGGAAATGGCCTTTTCATAACATTTTATTGTTAAAAATCATGCAAATAAAAATTAGGTCAAACAAAATGTTTATTATGTATTTTGGAGCGAATAAAAATAAAATGATGGTAAAATAGCTACGTTAATTTCGACCGAAGGTGACCGCTTTGTGCATTTGTTTTCTACGTGGTTTTCTAGCTTTTTAGTTTCTTTTTTAAAGAAAAGAGTTTTTTAATAGACATAATTAAATGTATTCATTACCTAATAAGTGTGTGTTGTGTGATTAATTGGTGATGGCTAGTCGAGAAGGCCAGATATTCAAGTAGACTGTTAGAAGCTGTAAACATTTTGTTTAAAACTTTATTAAAAGTTTTAAAGACGTGTTAATAAAAAATATTATATATATTTAATAGTTTTTCGACATACCGATAGATGGCGTAATGGACAATAAACTACTACGTTTCTGCAATATATTCGCTTTTTATCGTCTAAACCGTACCCATGACGGTAGGTGATCTCACTTAGCTTTGAAAGAAATATCTTCGGCTAGTGTAAAAATCTGCATCTCCAAGTTGGACAGTGTCCCGAGAGATGGTACCTACTTTGCATTGCAAGGAAATTGCATGCAGTAAGGAGTTTTTTCCTATTTTAATTTTCAAATAAAATATCGCATCATTTTAGCTTTAAAAAAAAGTATATGCGACAATTTTCGTCAATGAGACGTCAGCTTGCTGCTTGGGAGTATCTGCATTTGCCCACTTTCGTGTCTTTTTGTTATCTTTTTGCCAATAACTTATTAATGATGGATGCCATCATCTTAAACGCATTTTTTGCCAATAACTTATTAATGACGGATGCCATCACTTTATCTGCAACACGTGGCCTAATAACGGCCAATTGCCCACTTTCGCGTCTTTTTGATACCTTTTTGCCCATGCCTTGCCATTAAAGAGTGTTGGCAATGCCAGTAAATTAAATGTACAACGCCGGCAAAAAATGTTATATGAAAAATTGTTTTTTTTTTAATCCAAATACTTTAAAAACGGCTGCCTTAATTAACTTTTACCAAGTGTACCTTTTTTTATGTAAAAAATGTTAAAGAATAGAAATTTGTCTAAAAATTACAGGGTAACTCAAAAAAGTTATTTTGTTTTTAATTTGTGCAAGATAACGCAAGTGGCGCCCTCTTTACTTTACAAATAAATTAATGGCAAATTCTAATTTTCTCACCTTTTAAAACCCCCATTTGCCAAATATTGTGACAATACCCCTATTATTTACAAAACTATTTATAAAAACTAAATCCAGAATAAATTTTTTACATCCTATTTCTCAGAAATTATTCACTTTTGCACCAGGGTAAGATGGTTTAATTCGTCATATTTTAGCCTCAGGAATTTGTGGTATTATTTCTTCCGCACCTTTCAGAGACACTGTATAGCAGTCGAAGATTGCATGACAGGCAGTATGGATTTCGCCACAAAAGATCTACAGCAGATCTTCTTTCCTTCGTATCACACTGTTGGAATAAGTCTCTTGAGTTTCTAGGTAAGTCCCAGATCGTTGCTCTTGATATATCCAAAGCTTTTGACCAGGTCTGGCATGCCGCACTTCTTAATAAACTTCCCTCCTATGGTCTCTCAACTAAACTATGTACTTGGCTCTCTAGTTATCTATCTGATCGACGTATATCAGCTATTGTGGACGGCCATTCTTCAAGCTTTCACCAAGTAAATGCTGGAGTCCCTCGGGGCTCAGTTCTGGCACCAACATTGTTTCTTCTTCACATCAACGACCTTCTCTCGTCCACAACTAATTCCATTCATAGTTTCGCCGACGATAGTACCCTTCACCCCAGTTTTCAGGTTCCTAAACCCATCACTAAACCTGACTTGGAAAGCAAACGCAGAGCGATGCAGATATCACTTTCGCAGGATCTTAATTTAACATTGGATTGGGGCGCCAAAAATCTCGTCCATTTTAATGCATCCAAAACACAATCAGGTTCCTTGTCGCGAAAAGAGTCATCAAATACTCATCCTCTTCTTATGAGCGGCCAAGTTTTACAGAGCAAAGATACCTTCAATCTTGTGGGCGTCACATTTGAAAGTAACCTTAACTGGCATAAACACATTGTATCTATAGCCACGGCAGCTTCAAAAAAGCTTGGATTTCTCTTTCGAGCCAAAAAGTATTTTTCCGCTTCAAATTTATACACTTTGTATGTGTCCCAAATCCGACCTCCCTTAAAAGATTGTTCCCATATCTGGGGCATGGCGTCCCCCACAACCCTAAGCATTCTTGATTCTATTCAAAGAAGAGGTATTCGTCTCATTAATGATCCTTCACTTACAGAAAGGCTTCCCTCTCTTGCCCATCGTCGAGCTGTGGGGGATTTATCGCTTTTTTATAGGTACTTCCATGGCTTCTGCTCTGAAGAATTGTCCAGTATAGTTCCTCCACTTACGGTTCCCAACAGAGAAACTCGTGGTTCCGCGCGTATGCATCCCTATACGGTCCAACTGGACAGACCCCGAACTTCTCACTTTGTTCGTTCTTTTATCCCTAGAGTTTCTAGATTGTGGAACCTGCTGCCTGCGAAGGTCTTTCCTTCCCCCAAATCTTCAAGTATTTAAGTCCCGTGTGAACAAACTCCCTCTTACCTCGCTTAAGACACCCATGGTACGTTAGTATTTAGGCTTTAAGCCTTCGTGGTTTGTCCAAAGATAAAAAAAAGATGCTGTGATGATGATGATGATGAGACCCAGGTTTGGAGTCAGTTTTTTACTAATTTTTTTCTTAGTCGTTTTGTGTTTAAATATTAAATTTGCAGTTGTTTGTTTTAATATCTAAACATACTTGACCCTGTGGATTTGTTTGATGAATAATGTTTTGACCTAGAAACTGGCAGATTTGAACCTTGAATTTATCACATATTGTGTTTTTTTTTTTCTCTTGTTTTATTTTAAGATTGGTTTACTTTTTTCTAATATTTACTGATCTAATTTAATATATGCTATTTTATACTGGGTGTTTAAAATACATAAAAATATATGTCGTCATTGGGTCGCCCAAAAAAGTGTGGTCGTTAGTATAATTAATTGAAAAAAATCTTTAAATTTTTGAGACAACCTCTTTATTGTAAATTTTACTTTTCTTTTTTAATTAAACATGACAGTAGATACTTACATATTACTAAGAAAAATGTAACATTATATATTGTGAACACCTAGTATAAAAAGTATACATTTTAATTAGATTACTTAACATTGGGAATTTTGCTACATAAAGATATACGTGAGGTGTCAAGGTTTTAAAAGTATAAATCAAACAATTTTCTAGGTTACTCTTATAATAATAAAATAAAAACATTAAACAAACTGGGTAGCGTAGAAATGCAAAACAAACACTGGAAAATTTGATATTTAAAAGGGAGAAAAAGAAGTTAGAAAAAGATTAAAAATTAGATAAGAAGTAGTTAGTGAAGTCAAGTATAAAGTTAAAGTTTTAGTTAAGCCCCGTACGGGCTACCCCTAGTGGGGGGTATGCCCGTACTAAATTTAGTTAGTCAAATAATTTAAGTTGGTTTTAAAAAAATGCAAAGTTAGTTTTGATGGTTCACCAGTCTCATGGTCCAAAAGATAGTTTCATATGGTACTTTTGCCCCAGTGACGTAAAGTAGCCCATATGAATTCCAAAATTTACAACGTCACAATATTATTAATAAAAATAAATAAATTTGCAAGTGTTTTATAATTTTAAATAAAGCTTAAATACAAAATTACAAATCTGATTCACATATTTTATGATAAAATATAGCTTTTAATTATTATCTTATTTCAATTAAGTGGAATATCAAAATAAATTCTTATCATAGGTCGCTGTGATTGTAAAGAAATATAAAAAGGGCTTGGTATTCAAAAAAATGATTTAAATAAACTATTTCTAAATGCTAGAGGACGCAAAGACAAAGGCAGGTTAAATTAAGAAAAAGTTGTGTTTTTTAAAGCTTATTTGCATGTCGTTTAAAAACTTGAAAATTTTTCATGGCCTGCTGAGATATTTGGCGAAAACCAAAATTTGACTATATCAATTTTATTTTTTTCTGACTTTATTTGAAGAGATATAAAAAAACTAATAACACTTTTTCATTGGTACTTTTTAGCTACTACATGATGGTATTTTTAGATTTTATACCCAGCGTTTCGTTTTCAAGAAACCATCATCAACTTTATTTTTTTATATGGCTCGAAAAAAAGTACACCCTGTATCTGATCCCATTTTTTATTACAAATTCAACGATGTATCACATGTTATATTTTAATTTTTAGTTAAAAGAAAAATTGCATTTTTTCTATTTTTTTTAAATTATTTTTAAGTAGGCATTGCAAACAAATGCTTGGACATTAATACCTGTTACCGTATCTGTAACATAATTTAATATTATTATAAAATAGTATTTGTCATTATTGCCCTGTTTGTCGAGTTGTTGTTTTTAGAGCAATTGTTCTTATTGTTACTGTTGTCTCTATTATTGTTTATTGGTGAATAGTTAATATCTATTGTATAAGGGAAAAATGTTAATCTTTTGCCCGGTGAGTCAAATAGTCCTCAGTCAGACACTGATTTTAACAAGCGAGTCTTGAATTATTTAATTAAATGTAAATTTTCGGTGTCACTTAATTATGGATACTTTTTCGTCGATTGACTAATACATAATATTTTTTTAAATACTGATTGTCACTGAGTTATCAACACTTTTAACTTCGCTACTAAACTGCATCTTAAAAATAAAGACATTTAGAGATGAAACTATTTAAACTTTTTAATTAAATTTACCTTAAAATTCACACCTTTTAGAATTAGCATCCTAATCTAAAACATCTTAAATATTATAACAGTTTGAATACTTACCACTGTTAAAATTGCTACTGCTTTTATAAAACTTTGCCTATCCTTATTTAGAAACATTTTCCACTATAATTTTACCAACTTCTCAACAACTTTTTCAATAGTTTTTAAAAATTTAAATAATATTTTCCAAAATAATACTCAAAAATCAGTTTTTACTATTAAGAATCATAGTTTCTGAGATATTAACCCTTTTAGTTTTGGCTTGTCTCATTCAATGCTACCAATTCATCACTGCTAAAGTTTTATTTATTATTTGTATTAATTATGATGGATTAAAATATTTTTAAGAAATACCAATAATTCACCTATTGTTTCAAATTTTATCTCTAAAAGTTCTTCGATGAAAAAAACAAACCTAAAATCTTATAAGTTACATATTTTATAGTTATCTAAAAGTTCTTCGATAAAAAGTGTAATAAATCGGTAAAGATATAATAGCTTTGTTCGCGGGTCTAGTAATGAACCGATTCTGAACCAGAACCGAACTGGTTTAGAATTATTTTAAAGCGCATATCTAGTTATTAATTAGTTCGGAATTTTTATTTACCGCGAACGATTTTCTATACAGCTGAGGATGTATTCTAACCTAGCCTTTCGGTTAGGATTTTTCATGGTTAAATTGGATACTACACAAAAAAAAAATTAAATTCAAACAAAAAGGTACATTGTTATACTGTCGAAAGCCACTCGATGTCTCTCGGCGGAAGACGAGGGATTCCTGACTCCTCTCGTTTTTAACATAAGTATATGTATTTAACTAAAGATAAAATTCAAACAACAAGAAATGGTAAAATCGTGTAATATTGTCTATATTTTTAGTTAAATCTTTATTTATTTTATTGCATACATACATTCATACGGAATATAATTAAAAATCCTTTGTTTATATACGCTCAGAATCACAAAAATATAAAAATATATTCAACAGGTATATTAACCCGCATAAAAAGTGGCAGAAATAAATAAACTGTAATACAACGGTTTATTTGTGTACCACAAAAACAGAAAACAGCTGACCATGTCGACAATGCGCATGAAATTCCGAACTGAACTTTTAGTTCCAACAAAGTCCCAGGACTGCTAATCAGGTTACGAACCGGTAACGAACTGACTCCATTGTAACCCGCGAACACAGAACTGTCACTAAAAATTAAGGATTTACTAACCGCGAACGCTGCTTTTTCACTGCGCATGCGAACAGTCCCAGAACCGGTTCAGTATCAAACCCGCGAACAAAGCTATTAGCTATTAATTTTTATCTGTACCTATTTAGTTCTTAAGTAAACACAGAGGCTCGTTGAATTTTCCTATACTCCTTTTAAAAACTTACAATGGCTTTATTTTCTTTACCAAAAAAAAACAAAATCAAAATATAAAAAATACCGTTTCTATAAAACCACGAGGGAATATAAATGACTTATTTTTTAAAACACCTTTGTCAACTTCATAAGCTGCCCCCAGTCACTTAAAAATCTTAAATGGCAACACCCCTATCTGGAAAGTTTATAAAAATACTTTTCGTTGGTCATAAAAAGTTGAGGGAAAATCCAATACTACCCTTAAATTTTAGAAAATCATATTTTATTATTCATAAAGAATACAAACAATATCCAATCAAATTAATATAAAATTAATTAAAAATTAATAATAATATCAGTGGCGGCTCGTGGCAAAATATTATAGGTGTCCTCCAATTAAATTACTCAAATAAATGGAATAATATATTCGCGGCGCATTCACCATTTTCGATATTCAGTTATCAGGTTTCATCTTTATGTAGGTAATTTAGCAAGCAGGCAGCAGTAATTAAAGGGCTGGGTTTTAACGAAAATGAGAACACAAAATATTTACGGAAATAAAATTATTAGAAACTTACGTTATTGTTTAAATATGAGATCAATCCGCACATCCTTCTTCAGAGCGAATCGATCAAAAACTCTATCATTAAAGTCTGTGATTTTTGATATAAAGTATTTTTCAATGGAAAGCATGGCCAATGCAGTTAAACGATCTTGTGACATGGTATTTCGAAGGAAGGTCTTTATTCGCTTAAGTGTAGAAAAACACCTTTCAGCCTCTGATGTCGACATAGGAGTGGTGAACTACCATTTAATCCTCTACAGTCTTCCCCACGATGTCCGGTAACGGTCTACCACTAGTTTTTAGTTCAAGTTTCTCTTCATATGAATATTTAAAAATCGTTTAACGTTCACTAAATTATGCACCACATCTATTGTCTATAAACACTAAACACACAACCAAATACGAATAAAAATATAAACTTGTCGACTTCCACACGCGCGATATAAAAAATGTCTAAATAACCTGTAAAGTGCTACCGCGAATGCCGCACAACAATAACCAAAATTTACGTATTTTAGCAGCCGAATTTTGCCCAAAGACAAGTGCATTTGGCATAGAGGAAATTAAAACAATCGTGCGGCGCACCGAAAAGAGTCGCTCAATTTAGTCAATGCAAAACGTCGCGAGAGAGTAGAGACTGAGTATTATTTAAGATGGTCCACTGCGCAGTAATCTATGATGCATCGTCACTGGGTGAAGATGCGTGTGCCTACTATACTAGAGTTCTCGGCCGGAAATTGGTTATTTTAGTTTTGTCTTATTTGATATTTAATATTTTAATCGTAATATGATAATTTAAAAAATACTCCCTAAATACCTTAATCGCAGGGATAAAAAGTTCTGGTTAGTTATGTTCCTGAATTGTCTCGAGAAAAAGTTGTAGCAACTGGGCTTGAGCACTTGTATAATAGAAGTAACCAGAACTGACCAGTACTTTTTTGGGGACGCGCTCTACAGGGCATATTATTTTAATATACTATTAATTTACAATTAAGCCTATTAATTTACTTGAATATTTTTAGTATTATTTATAAATAATAAAATATATGTATATTTCTTAAATTTTAAGGGTAGTATTTAATTTTACCCCAACTTTTTATTACCAACGAAAAAATCTTTTATAAGCTTTTCAGAGAGGTGCCACATAAGGGGTGTTGCCATTTAAGATTTTTAAATGACTGGGGGTGCAGCTTAAGGGATTGATATAAATGTTTTGAAAAATACGTCAGTTATATTCCTTCCAGGTTTTATAAAAACGGTATTTTTTTATTTTATTATTATTATATATTTACCTTGGTTTAAAAAATATAGCCATTGTAGGGGAAACCCGGGTAAAGTGAACACCCCGGGCAAATCCAAACCAATAGTCCCCATTATGCTCAAACTATTCGTTTGACATGAACCGCGCGGTCAGAGAAACTTTTGGCCATCATGTCTCAATAAGCGGCAAACACTTAAGCGAGAGGCCGAGTTGCGCAGCGTCTTGACGACGGTGAATTTTGTTTTCGATAAATAATTCGAGGCAAGTGCTTTGATAATATCTTCTATATTATTTGTTTGTCATCCTTGGGCGTACTATAGTTCTATTGTATGAAAAAGAGGCTTCTTATAATATATTAATTATAAAATCAAAATCAACAGTTTTTGCAAGATTTGGCCTAACCTAAAAAATGGCAGTGTTGGGCAAAGTGAATAGGGCAAAGTGGATATGGTATCCACTTTACCCGGGTTAGTATATTGAATTGCAGATTATAAAACTCATATTTTGTTGAAGATGGTGAATAAATACAAAAACAAAACTAATCAAGACCAATTATTTGGGTAAATCTGGAGAGTTAGTGAAGGGTACTGACAAAAAGTAAGGGATGGCTGATTCAACTCTATACAGACTAGTCAAGAGTAGTATTGTTACACCAAAATGTGGCTGATTCCATACCATTTTCAGTAAAAATTAAGAGACGAAGCTAAAGGTCAATCTCCAAATCATAGACTTCTATATGAAGGGGTAAGAAGCAAAAGTGCCTAAGTGACATTTGTGGTGAAAATGACCCAAGTGCTGCTTAGGCGTTTTTGCTACCAAATAAAACATTCAGTTTATTTATATAACTTTTTCTATCCGTTAAAAGATGTCTCTACATTACAATTTTCAATTGGGTAATTTTTGTACCAGACAGAAACGAATACTAAGAACACGAATCCGTACTTAGGTCATTTTCACCACAAATGTCACTTAGGCACTTTTGCTTCTGACCCCTTCATATATGAAAGAAGAGAAAAAGCAAAAGTTTGAGAAAAATAAAGTAAGAAATATTTCTAAAAAAACTAAATGTAGAATCAAAAAACATTCCTAGACTAATTGGTAAAGAAGTAACAACCAAAAAAGTTTTGAAGATAGAATATGATTTTTGTGGTGAAATATATATTAAAGAAGATAATCCAATTGAAGATTGGATTTGTCGACGTACATGTCTAAAATGGTGTCATGAACAATGCTCCGCTCTGGAAGGCAATAAAGACTATACCTATCTGTGATAAACGCCATTGTTAATTTTTAAGATATTACCTTTAAACGTGAATTTAAGTTTTTTACTGCATTAAGTTTTGTTTTAAAATAAATATTTAGATTTGTGTAATTAGAAGATAATAATTCACTTTACCCAGGCACCATATCCACTTTACCCAGAAGTCTGGGCAAAGTGAATAATATGACAAATTTGTGAATTTTATTTTTAGTTACTTATTGTTTTACTTGTGAACTTTATTGAGTACAAAATATGTAGACGCAATTAATAAAGATTGATTTGTAGTATTTATTTTGTTGCTATCTCTTATACCTTTCTTGATAAAGTCTCAAACATCTTAAGGTATTCACTTTACCCGGACTTCCCTAAGTTTTAAAAACGCATCCTGTATTTTGCTGAACAAAACTAACATAATTTTCAGGGAAGGTCAAATAATTATTTCCCTAAAAAGTGTTATTTTTCCACCCTTGATTAAGCAGTCTGGTGCAAAAAATACACTTTTCTGAATAGGAGCGCAATTAGGGGGTTGGGCCCTCCTAGGAGTCAAAATGTTACCAAATTATCAAAATTTTCCAAAGTCTTCTTTTCGAGAAATCGATTGCAGCAGTTCCCGGTGAGACACCCTGTATATCTACAGTCTAACTTAGGTATAGTGGAAATTACATATTATATTTTTAGATTTAAATGGTCATATTTTCGAAGCTATTAAAGATAGATATATTAAATGTTGTATTTTTGTAAAGCTCTTTAAATGACATTTTTAATGACAGCCCATATAACATTTTTGCCGGCGTTGTACATTTAATTTACTGGCATTGCCAACACTCTTTAATGGCAAGGCATTGGCAAAAAGGTATCAAAAAGACGCGAAAGTGGGCAATTGGCCGTTATTAGGCCACGTGTTGCAGATAATGTGATGGCATCCGTCATTAATAATTTATGATGAAAAATGCGTTTAGCATGATGGCATCCATCATTAATAAGTTATTGGCAAAAAAATGCGTTTAGGATAATGGCATTTATCATTAAATAAGTATTGCAAGTTTTATAAGTTGAATGTCCCAAAAGTTAAATAACATATTTAGAATTTTGTAATCGAAAAAAAATTAAAAAAGACAGGAAAACTTTATCAATAAAAAAATTACATAATATAAATTTTTATACCGTAACAATAAACCAAAAAAAAAAAATAAGAAGTATATGATAAAATTAAAAAAAAAGATAGTAAATCAAAAGAAAACACTTTAAAATAGTAAGTATTTAAGGGACACTTACACTCAATTTTCAGATCCAAAACATAGGGAGAAACATTTTAAAGGAGTTAAATGTCAAAAGAAAAACTATTAAATATATTTAATTTTTTTATTAACACGTCTTTAAAACTTTTAATAAGGCAACTCCCTGATTTCAAATATTTTTTTAGGTAACTACAAATTTAAAAGGTTTTAAACAAAATGTTTACAGCTCCTAACAGTCTACTTGAATAACCCGCCTTCTTGACTAGCCATCACCAATTAATTACACAACACACACTAATTAGGTAATGAATACACTTAATTATGACTACTAAAAACAATTGCACAAAGCGGCCAAACAAAAGCAAGGTTGCCTCATCTGTCAAATTGTCAAATCTTGTATTTCGGCTAAGCGGGAAATTTGAATTTATTACTTTCGATCGAAATCGTCGAAATAACCTAGCTAATTTTACCATAATTTTATTTTTATTCTCTCAAAAATACATAATAAATATTTTGTTTGACTTAATTTTTATTTGCATTATTTGTATCAATAAAATGTTAGGAAAACGCCATTTCCTTTA
Organism: Listronotus bonariensis; assembly: GCA_014170235.1. NCBI lineage: Eukaryota > Metazoa > Arthropoda > Insecta > Coleoptera > Curculionidae > Listronotus > Listronotus bonariensis. The sequence continues at coordinate 96,361 of JACEGR010003323.1, forward strand.
AATTATGTAAAAAAACATAAAATAATGTTGTTTAGCCATTATAAATAAAACAGATCAAAAAAATTACTCGAATGTTAGTTAAATACCAATGTTAATAATATGGTTTGAAAATTATGGATATGCGTTGAAGGTTTGCCTTCAAAAATCCAATATTTATTTGCCTGCAACAAAAAGGCATGCTTTATTTAATCAGGATTGGTATGCCGCCATTTTTGTATGCTTGCCGGCAATTCGCCTGCATGTAAAATTTATTGGCAATTGAGTGTTTATTTAGGGTAAACTTTTTAATGCGTATTAGATGTTGGCATAATATTGCCACCAATTGCCAATGCTTTACCAGCATTGCCAATATGAAAATGTATATTGCCGGCAAATAGTGTTTGCTGGGAGTATAATAAATAGGGTGTCCCATTTTAAAAAAGTAAGATGTCAATATATTCGGTTAATACAATTGTTTTGTGTAATTTTTTAAAATTAACAAATAAAAAGTTATAGACCTTTAAAATGTAGACAAGTTAGATTGGACGCACTGTACCATCTACAAAGAAAAATATGGTCTAAGAAACTTTTTGGCAATATTTTCATTTCAGTTAAACTATTTTTGACAAAAAAGCATATTTTGGGATAAATAAAAAAAATTGTGACAATAATTTTATTAAAAAGTAAATACAGTTAATAATAATAAAAACTCTCTGAATAAAAGTCTTCACAGCCTGGAACCTAAAACAAAAAAAAAACATTAGACCAACTGACAATTAAAAACCATAATTATAGTTATATTCATAGAAAAGGCGTACCTACAAGGATTGAAAAAAAAACCTACCTTATTGTTATGTAAAACCGAATTCTAAAACTGACTGGTAAAAGATGGTTAATACATTTGGTATTGGTTTTTAAAATATAAAACATTATCTTCGGAAGTGAACAAAGATGTAAATAAATCAAATTTAAATAAACAAAAATCTAAGTAAATATTCCTCCCTTCCTATTTTCGGATTATTTGTTTTTTATCTTTGGACAAACCACGAAGGCTAAAGCCTATATACTAACGTACCGTGGGTGTCTTAAGCGAGGTAAGAGGGAATTTGTTGACACGGGACTTAAATACTTGAAGATTTGGGGGAAGGAAAGACCTCCGCGGGCAGCAGGTTCCACAATCTAGAAACTCTAGGGATAAAAGAACGAACAAAGTGAGAAGTTCGGAGCCTGTCTAGTTGGACCGTATAGGGATGCATACGCTCGGAACCACGAGTCTCTTTGTTGAGAACCGTGAGTGGAGGAACTATACTGGACAATTCTTCAGAGCAGAAGCCATGGAAGTACCTATAAAAAGGCGATAAATCCCCCACAGCCCGACGATGGGCAAGAGAGGGAGCCTTTCTGTAAGTGAAGGATCATTAATGAGACGAATAGCTCTTCTTTGAATAGAATCAAGAATGTTTAGGGTTGTGGGGGACGCCATGCCCCAGACATGAGAACAATATTCCAAGGGAGGTCGGATTTGGGACACATATAAAGTGTATAAATTAGAAGCGGAAAAATACTTTTGGCTCGAAAGAGAAATCCAAGCTTTTTGAAGCTGCCGTGGCTATAGATACAATGTGTTTATGCCAGTTAAGCTTACTTTCAAACGTGACGCCCACAAGATTGAAGGTGTCTTTGCTCTGTAAAACTTGACCGCTCATAAGTAGAGGATGAGTATTTGATGACACTTTTCGCGACAAGGAACATGATTGTGTTTTGGATGCATTAAAATGGACGAGATTTTTGGCGCCCCAATCCAATATTAAATTAAGATCCTGCGAAAGAGATATCTGCATCGCTCTGCGTTTGTTTTCCAAGTCAGGTTTAGTGATGGGTTTAGGAACCTGAAAACTGGAGTGAAAGGTACTATCGTCGGCGAAACTATGAATGGAATTTGTTGTGGACGAGAGAAGGTCGTTGATGTGAAGAAGAAACAATGTTGGTGCCAGAACTGAGCCCTGAGGGACTCCAGCATTTACTTGGTGAAAGCTTGAAGAATGGCCGTCCACAATAACTGATATACGTCGATCAGAGAGATAACTAGAGAGCCAAGTACAGAGTTTAGTTGAAAGACCATAGGAGGGAAGTTTATTAAGAAGTGCGGCATGCCAGACCTGGTCAAAAGCTTTGGATATATCAAGAGCAACGATCTGGGACTCACCCAGAAACTCAAGAGACTTATTCCAGCAGTGTGATACGAAGGAAAGATGATCTGCTGTAGATCTTTTGTGGCGAAATCCGTACCATGCATTATATGCTAAATAACTGTATATACGTACTGCCAGTAACACTATCCCTAATTTGTATATTCTTTAAAATAGGTTTTTTGGTGTAGGTTTGGTTTCTTCGCACATACTGTCCGTCGGGGCTTATGTACGACCACGGCAGTTGCCCTCTCAAGATCTGCATCTAAAAATAAAGGTATTTTGAAAAACACAAAATTATACAGTGTGTCTACGGAACTTGGCGTGATATGGAAATCTGTTTTGTTATTTATTTAACGTATAAAAGTTACACATATACATACCTATGTTTAAAAGTTGATAATAAAAAAGTTGCACAAACAAACTCAAATATCTTTAAAAAGTTTAATTAGAACAATTTTAACAAGATAAATTTTTTGTGTTTTGTGTGTGACGCATTTACTCAGATGGTTTATTTGGGATACCAACAATATTTGAAATGTAATATATAATAATGAAATAAATTAAAAATGTTATATTCACTTTGACACCCTGTATATTCCTTATTATTAAATTTTAAATATAGGTATGTTTGGTTAAATACTAATATTTGGGCTTAAGGAATTTGCGGTTTCTTTGTGTACTATTAATAAGTGGAAACCATGTGTATAAAAGATGGTATGGATTCGATCACTAAAGATTCATGAAACATTTTTTCCATGATTACCTTTGTATCGGTGTCGATAGTGGCAACTGTAGATAAGCCTAGGACATGAGAAGCTACATCTGAATACCTTCTGAATCCGCTAGTGGAAGAACCTGGACTTTGCTGATCTTGAGTGGCTTCCTCGGGAAAACCTTTCGATTGTTCTAAAAGAAACAGAGTTTGGTAGCAAATTTTGTTGGTAATTGTTTACAAACCGGACCCATGCCCGATTTTAATGAAATTTGTATGCGGGGGGAGGGTTTAGGGCGCTGATTACGAATCTGAAATACCTTATTTTTTTCGCACACGTTTTGTTCTCTGGATATTCCCTCGTCTTTTTGCAAACAATTCTTGATTTTAAGCTTAATTGGTACTACTCAATATTTGATTCTCACCTCTTAAAATCCCATTTTTCGATTTAATTCACCCCTTTTTTCCATAAAATTGCAAAGCTTTACTTTCTATCATTTCAATCGCAGTAGCCTTGGCGTAAAAGTAAAAGCTTAAAAAAATGGGTAAAGTAAATAGAAACATTTATGGGTTTTTAGGAGGTGAAAATCACATATTAAGTGCCAATGTAGCAGAAAACTCAAGAATTAAGTGCAAAAAAAGGAAATATGGTGATTTTTTGTTAGTGAATGATGAATTATCTCGAGAACGAAACTTGTCCGAAAAAAATCAGATTCAGATCAGCGCCCCAAAACCCTCGTAATACCAAATTTTATTAAATTTGGCGGTGCGTCGGTTTGTTAACATTTGCCATTTAGTTTCGTATATTTTTAAATAACTTTTTTTTAAGAGAAAAATTGTTAAAAAGTAAACGATAATAGGCCTTGTGGCCTGTTAAAATTTTATTACTTTTTCAATAGCCCGGGTAGCTCAGTCGGTAGAGCATTGGACTTTTAATCCAAGGGTCCAGGGTTCAAGTCCCTGCTCGGGCGAAACTTTTTTTATTTAATGAATTAAGAACAAATAACAGAAGCACTAGTTTTTTTTCGGAAGTTCTTTTTTTAATTTTAACACATTATCTACTTATTGAAAAACACACGGGTTTTACAGTGAACTATAGTTATATTCTTAAAAAGGCGTACAATGATTCGAAAACCTTCCTTTATTTTTTATCTAAAACCGGCTTCTAACAAGGTGAGTTTATATTTATAAGGTTGCGACATATCCTCAACTTTTAGGCGGTTCGAGGTCGGGGACGCAAGGAAGGGCACTCCACGGAGAAAAGTTGGCAAGACTGGGTAAAATCAAAGTTGATGATCAATCCAGTGGCGTCTAGAATTTGCGCATTTCATTTTGCATTGTTTTGGAAGTGATATTTGTTGAAAGATGTAACTCTTAATGTTTCTTATTTAAAGTAAAAGAATTTACAACCTAATAATAATTCAAAACTGTTGTGGAAACGGTTGTTCTACTGATACAATAAACTGTATATCTCCGGCACTGAACAACATGGCCGAAAAAATGTGACGTCATAACACGTCAAAGCAATATGGCCGAATGTCGCGACCTTATATAGACCGACTTTGGCTTCTAACACTTGGAACATACAGAGATGTAAATAAATTAAATTAATTTAAATCAAAAATTCCACTATGCAGACTACTTAAACCTTGTTAATTTCAGATAATTAACATAACTAGCGTGGCATTTTTTACTGACAAACTGAAAATTTGTTAAACATTGCGACCCAGATATTAAAAAAACGAGTGCACGCCAATGTTTTCTTTAATTGAAAACTTTTTTTATGAATATAACTGTCTGTGTAATCGATAGATAAAATGATCTATATTATTAAAATTCGTTGATGTTAACTGTTTTTTAAAACTATTTTTGTTAATTTTCTAGAAAGTTGCGAAACTCCGTTTTTTTTCACGGGTTTTTTTTTTGGGGTGCTGATCACGAATCTGAAAGATTTTTTTCGTACTCGAGATATTCATCATCAAACTGGAAATTTAAACTTGTCTTATTTTCACAATAATTCGCCTTATTTTTGCACACAATTCCGGATTTAAAGCTAAAGTGGCACACAATATTTAATTCTCACATTTTAAAGCCCCGTTTTCATGGGCGTACCCAGGATTTTGTTTAGGGGGGGCAGGCAGTGACAAACTGACATTATACCGGGTGTTTCTCAAAAGTGGTTCCCCAAAATATTTTTTTTACGTTTTAAAATAAAATTCGGTTTGTCAATGTTTATCACATATGTATGTGCATTGGTAACCAAAAAATTACTGCTATTTTTGTAATTTTTTAATCGCTCTGTATATATCATAGGGCATTTTTTTAACGCTTTTATTAAAAAAACACACATCTTCACCGTATTGAAAAAATATTTTTAAGGTTTTTTCTTAACCTTAACCTTTATTTTCCCTAGCAACCATACCCAATGGGAAAAAATTAAACATTTTTGTTTACTTTATTATGCTATTTAATTAGGTAGTTTTAAAAATTTGTTTTTTTGATTCCCGATATTTCCCACAGCAATATTTTTGCGATTTTGAATCACTCTGTATATACTACATTTTTGTTATAACTTTAAACAATTTAGATAAAGCAAAAATTTTATAAAGAATACCTTTTTCGAAATAATTTTAAAAAAATACAGGTATAGTTAAGTCCATCCGTGTACACACTGTATATTGATTATACAGGGAGATTCCTAATTTCGGTCAAAAAATTAAGCGCGTATTTTCGAGCTAAATCTATTAAAAAAATGTGTACCTATGTATTATGTAGCACTACCAACAATTACAGAACTAAACAATAATAACATTTAAAAAAATACCAAAGATTTGTTATATATTTCTTGGGTAGTCCAGGGATATGCAATGAAGAATATATTTTTTTATCTACACAAGAAACCAAAAAGTTTATCATCCTTTATCTTGGAATCAATGCATTTCCGGACCTATGACCAATTAAGCTTTTTTTTAACAAAATATATTCCTTAATTTTTTTACCGCAAGTACGAAACCCCATGTATATTTTTAATGTATTTATCGATGTGGAGTCCTTAAATCTACGGATAAATTTAACGTCTACAAAATAATCAATCATTTTTTCCATAGCATCCCTCCCTGCCGGTACCTGGCTACACCAATGCCCGTTTTTCTATGTATTTTATACCTTTTATCAAATAAATTGCCAAAGTTCACTTTAAAAACGCTAAAAACATGAAATAATGCAAGAAAAAAAATCGTAGAGAAACGGGGTTTTAAAGGGTGAAAACTAAACATTGTGTGCCACTTTAGCTTTAAATCAAGAATTGTATGCATAAAGAAGTAAGTTTTAACTTTAATAATGAATATCTCGAAAACGAAACGTTTTCGAAAAAATCTTTCAAATTCGTGATCAGAGCCATAACCCAAGCAGCAAGCTGTCGTCATTATGACGCCATTTTTAAGTCATTTTTGATCATGAGACGTCATCAGACCAAAATAATGACGTAATTTTAACGTCATTTTAATGACATGTTTTTGACGTCGTTAAAGTGACGTCTCTTCGACGTCATTTTTTCGTCATACTAGCTTATAAAAATCTAATGACGTCATGTTTAGAAAACCAGCCAGAAAAATTTTGTGACATTATATGATTCGTGTCAAAATCCAACCGAAATATCATATGACAGAAAAATAAGACTAATAAATTTAGAAAATTAAAATAGGAAAAAACTCTACCGATAGATGGCGTAATGGACAATAAACTGCTAGGTTTATTCAACATCTTCGCTTTTTATCGCCTACAGGGTACCACTAAGACCAAAATAGTTCGAGACCGGTCTGCGGTAATCTCCATTAGCTTTGAAAGAAATATCTTCGGCTAGTGAAAAAATCTTCAACTCCAGGTTGGACAGTGTCCCGAGAGATGAGGCCTTGCAGTGGAAGGAAACTGCAAGCAGTAAGGAGTTTTTTCCTATTTCAATTTCAAATAAAATATCGTATCATTTTAGCTTTTAAATAAAAAAGTATATGCGTCAATTTTTGTCATCTTAAAGACGTCATTATGACGTCATTAACGGGACTTCTTTTGTCTGTCATCAATTTTAGGCGCAGAACCAATTCTAAAACGGTATTTACCAATCGGTTATGTTGACGTTTAAACAATGTATTATACGTCAAAGATGTCACCAATTATTACCGCGGTTATAATTGGTTGAACGCCTAAAATTGCTGTGTGACTTAGGAAGGTCAATTTAACCTCATTTTGTCGTCATCTTATGACGTCTTAGCTGACCAAATGTGACCAAAAATGACTAAAAAGAGACGTCAATAAGACGTCAGCTTGGTGCTTGGGTAATGAGGAAAAATGCGGAAAACAATACAATCAGTGCGCACTTATTTTGGCAAAGGAAATCATCATTACTTTTAGTATTTTTATCATCCCCATCACCTGGTTTGGTGTTTAAATTGTGATCAGTCTCATTACTAGCTAGGCTGGAATTTCTACCACTAGACGTCATGGTGTTGTTAGCTTCTACAGCACCGTAGAACAGCTGCCAGTTTCTGATCCTTGCTTCTGATGAATTTAGATCAAGCTCTTCGCCTAAAAATATAACAATCTTCTATTAAGAGCAGTGTTTAGATAGAGGGTGGGAGGCATTTTCTGATGCAAAATTGTTTTTCTTCCGGTGGTGTTCAAAACAGTATTTTTAAAGAAAAATATAGTACACCACTGATTTTGTCCAGATCAAAAATTATTTTTAAAATTCTTATTTACTTCTGCGCAAATCTATCTGATACCTAGATTTTCTTTTGTCCGACGAATGGTTTTAGCATAAAAATTAAAAGCATTTCTCTTTATCGTCATAATACGTGATACCTAATTGTTAAAAAAACCTTTAAAAGACGTGTCTTAGGCCTCAGCTACGGTACAAGCGGCAGAGCGGCAAGCTACATATCGGTGCTTCTAATTTTGATGTTAGCATAAAAGAGTTTGTATTTTTTAAGCAGACAGCCAAAATATACGTCAGCGTTAAAGCAGCGCCGCTTGCCGCTTGAACCGAACGAAGATTAGCGGCAGTTTATAATATATGTTAACTGATTCCCAAACGCCGCTTACTACAAAATTTTTAGCCAGTATCAGCCACCGCTCCAGAGATTTTCCACTCTGCCGCTCGCTTTTGATGCTAAAAAATAAATTTTGCTCCGAAGTATATGAAAATAACATTTTTTTTTGTTTTGATAAAAATCAGTGGCGTATTATGTTGTTCCTTAAGAAAAGAAATGTAAAAATTCCCCTTAAACGCCATTGAAAAAAAAAACGAACCAAATATCGTGACGACATGAAGCAGACGCATGTGCCCAGCGTTGCAACATCTACTAGATTTTTACTTTTTGGTATATTTTAGTCGTTTAGCTGAAGATAAAGAAAGAACGACTTTCATAATATGCGAACAGTGATCCCTATAATTTTAATAAAAATATAATGTATTAGGCAACTGTCACATACCGTGACCGCCAGAAATGTTGAATCATATGAAAAACTTTTTATTTTTGATTTCGTAAAAAATATATTTATGATAGTAAAAGAGAAAACTACCTTTATTTTTGAACTTAGAGAAAACTTTTAATTGGAAAACTTGTTTGGAATTAAAAGTTATGTCATATTTCAAAATCAGAGCCTCCTATTCAAAAATTGTAAAAAAATATTTTTTTAACTTACCCCGTATAGAGATTAGATCGACATTAATTAATTGCCGTAAATTATCCTCATTGCCCTAAAATTTCGAATAAATGTCAAAGTGTCGTTATTCTTAAAGTATTTAGGTACTTTTAGATCACTTTAAAAAACAAACGCAAATTTTTGCTTTTTGTGGTTCAATAGGGCTAAAATTTAAAAGTCTTTGGATTAATAGCTTTGTTCGCGGATTTGATTCTGAACCGGTTCTGGGACTATTCGCATGCGCAGTGAAAAAGCAGCGTTCGCGGTTAGAAAAATCCTGAATTTTTAGTAACAGTTCTGTGTTCGCGGGTTACAATGGAATCAGTTCGTTACCGGTTCGTAACCTGATTAGCAGTCCTGGGATTCTTGTTGGAACTAAAAGTTCAGTTCGGAATTTCATGCGCATTGTCGACATGGTCAGCTGTTTTTTGTTTTTGTGATATAGAAATAAACCGTTGTATTACGCAGTTTATTTGTTTCTGTCACTTTTTATGCGGGTTAATATACCTGTTGAATATTTTTCTTATATTTTTGTGATTCTGAGCGTATATAAACAAAGGATTTTTAATTGTATTCCGTATGAATGTATGTATGCAATAAAATAAACAAAAATTTAATTAAAAAATATAGACAATATTACTAGATTGTACCATTTCTTGTTGTTTGAATTTTATCTTTAGTTAAATATACATACTTATGTTAAAAACGAGAGAAGGCAGGGAATCCCTCGTCTTCCGCCAAGAGACCTCAAGTGGCTTTCGACAGTATAACAATTTATCTTTTTGTATGAATTAATTTTTTTTTGCCTTGTATCCAATTTAACCATGAAAATCCTAACCAAAAGGTTAGTTCATTAGTAGACCCGCGAACAAAGCTATTGTTTCGCATCATTTTCGTCTAATAAAGAACGCCTTTACCCTTTAGATTTTTAAATTCTTTTCATGTCTTCATTTCATGTTTAGATTAATCCTACAGAGATTTTCGAACTTTTGTGGAAGTCTTTTTTATTGTCATATTCCTAACTACATTTTATTTTTAAATGTTGTAATAAAAAGACAAAAATAAATGTTAAAATCTGCAGTGTACCGTAATGGCGTTTCATATAACTCGAAAAAGATGTGGAACGATAATCTAAAGAGACTTTTAAATTTTAGACACATTGAACAACAAAAAGCAAAAATGTACGTTTGTTTTTTAAAATGATTTAAATGTACTTAAATGCTTGAAGAATAACACAGCTTTAACATTTTGTTTTGGAAATTTCAGGGCTATAGGGATTATTTACGGCAGTTAATTAATGTCGATCTAATCTCTATACGGGAAAGCATTGCTTTTAAAAGATGACATAGCTTTTAATTCTAAACAAGTTTTCCAAATAAATAAAAATTTTCTTTTACTTTAAAAATAAAGGTAGTTTTCTCTTGTGTCATAAGAATTAATTTGCACCTACCTCGTATACGCTATGGTTTATTTAAATTTTGATCAGTGTTTTGGGAGTTTTGGTGTATGCAGAGATTATTATCAGGAATACATTTTTTGAGTAATCAGAAATAAAAAAGTTTTCCATTTGGCTCAACATTTCGGGCAGTCACTGTATAAATAATAAATTTCAATTCTCTCAGTTCTTTGTAAAGTAATGGAAAAATTAATTAATTCACAAATTCTTAAGTACTTAAAAAACACAAAATTTTGCATGACAAGCAGTATGGATTTCGCCACAAAAATCTACAGCAGATCTTCTTTCCTTCGTATCACACTGTTGGAATAAGTCTCTTGAGTTTCTAGGTGAGTCCCAGATCGTTGCTCTTGATATATCCAAAGCTTTTGACCAGGTCTGGCATGCCGCACTTCTTAATATACTTCCCTCCTATGGTCTTTCAACTAAACTCTGTACTTGACTCTCTAGTTATCTATCTGATCGAAGTATATCAGTTATTGTGGACGGCCATTCTTCAAGTTTTCACCAAGTAAATGCTGGAGTCCCTCAGGGCTCAGTTCTGGCACCAACATTGTTTCTTCTTCACATCAACGACCTTCTCTCGTCCACAACTAACTCCATTCATAGTTTCACCGACGATAGTATCCTTCACTCCAGTTTTCAGGTTCCTAAACCCATCACTAAACCTTGGAAAACAAACGCAGAGCGATGCAGATATCTCTTTCGCAGGATCTTAATTTAATATTGGATTGGGGCGCCAAAAATCTCGTCCATTTTATTGTATGCAAAACACAATCATGTTCCTTGTCGCGAAAAGAGTCATCAAATACTCATCCTCTACTTATGAGCGGCCAAGTTTTACAGAGCAAAGACACCTTCAATCTTGTGGGCGTCACATTTGAAAGTAACTTTAACTGGCATAAACACATTGTATCTATAGCCACGGCAGCTTCAAAAAGCTTGGATTTCTCTTTCGAGCCAAAAAGTATTTTTCCGCGTCTAATTTATACACATTATAT